>JASDQU011379055.1:5207-17745 GCA_032191745.1 Picea mariana | reverse complement strand
CTTGATGTACTAACTTACCCAAACGGGGCCCACATGACTTTTGGCGCTTCATCTCCTAGGGTTAGGTTTTTGGATGTCTAGGGTTTTTGACATTCCTGCTTATTGTAAAAAGGCCTTCAAATCCTTATTGTAATCATCTTCTTGCGAATGAGCGCAGTCATCACATCTCTTTTCAGAGATAATCCGCCACCATTCCAACAAGCTTGTTTCCGCTGCATTTTACAGTTTCAAGCTTATTTCTTTATTAATAGAAAATCAGTTTTACTATATCTCTATTATTTTGTGTTAACAACCTGTTAATAATTTGTATTCATTTCATTATGCTCATAAAATCTGGATCAATGGAATCAGAGCGGTCTGCTCCTTGTTGTCTTAATGCATGTCCCCAACGACGTCGGAGTACAAAGAGTTGGGTCTCGAGTTTGTTTCTCTTAATAAAAAAATCTCTTGCACGCCCAAGCGACCTCTCATGGCAGGAGAAAATAAAGATGAAGGGACGGTAGATCCTTTCAAACTGTTGATTGAGGAACCCCTCACGCAATAGAGGAACGAGATGATGGATAGTTTCGTGCAAATCCTTCGGTGGCTACCAACAGGCGACGCATCTTCTTCGAATAGAGGTGCCTCCCCCTTCAAGGTACAAATAAACTTCGATATTCCTATATTTGAGGTCAGATAGACGCAGATGTTGTAGACAAGTGGTTGAATCTACTAGAAGGGTATTTTTCTGTCCATAACTTTTTGAATAGAGAAAATATTATTTTTGCGCTCCTCAAAGCCGTTCCCCATGTCAAAGATTGGTGGGAACCTTTTTTTGAGCAAAAGGAAGAGAGGAACCCTCACTATTTTCAGTCACAACCACCTGGGAATCCTTCAGGGATGCTATTAAGGAACAATACTACCCTGTCGGAAGTTATGACGACCTGTATACCAAATGGACCACATTGCAGCAAGAAAGAGACCAAGTAGTGCCAGATTTCACAAATATCTTCCATACCTTGCGCACCAAGTTGGGTATCAAAGATTCAAAGCGACATCTGTTGATCAAGTATCGTGGTGCTCTGCATAGATAAATCCAGACTGAAATGGAATTTCTGTACATCTCATCCTTGCGCGCGACCTACATATATGTCGTCAAAATCGAGCAGAAGCTCAAACAAAAGATGTGGTTATTTGGGCCTGGGAACCAATCACAACAAAATCCAGGAAAGGGTGACTCCAACCCACATAACAAAGGACATAGAAAAGATGGACAGTATCAAGACAACTAGTCCAAGCCGCAAGCAAATAAGGACACCGGAAAGAAAAAGAAAGACACCGACTAACTAACTACCATTGATTTGTGATGTGTAGGTGTTTATTGAGTTATTAAGTGCATACAAGATTCATCCAACACATGAAGATCATAACACATTCAAGATATAGAAGCACAAACAAATATCTGACCTTTTATTATGAGTAATGCAGAATCAATACAATAGATGGTCGATCTGGCATGAACCTCAAATGGTCGTACAAACAATAGATATGAGCTGCTACAAAATGCTTCCATCAATACAAAAGAAGCCTCCAAATCCTGAATAAGTAATGAAGATCAGTGTCAGGAAGATCTAGATGCCAACCCTTCCAGCTGAAGGGTGCCACGCTCCAAGTGAAGACTGAAACCCTCAATATTTCGGCCCTGGTGCCAAAGATGTCCAATCACCTCGAGAAAGATGCCAAATAGTAGATCGGGTGATGGAAAGAACAACCCAAGTGCCAGAATCTCTAAGATCCCTCTCACACCCTGTAGATCTGAACTCCTCCTTGAATGGTGCGCCCCACTGGATGCCTGGAACCCTAGATAATTCATCCCTGATGAAGGAGGTCTCCAAATGATCTGAAACTCTCCAAGAATATAGATTGGGCTATGAGAACCCCGTGGGAGAAGTTTCAGGCCCAGATCTCAAGTACATCTCTCTAGATCTAAGTTTTACTGAATCAATGGTGCGCCCCACTGGATGCCTGAGACCCTAGATAATTCGGCCCTGATGAAGGAGGCCTCCAAATGATATGAAACTCTCCAAGAATATATATCGGGCTATGAGAACCCCGTGGGAGAAGTTTCAGGCCTAGATCTCAAGCAGATCTCTCTAGATCTGAGTTTTAGTGAATCACAGGACGTCCCCTATGGCTCCAAGACGTCCCAATCTATAGACAAATACATGATGATGATAAACCTCCAGAAAAACCCTCTAATTGATGGTCATGCCCCTGCAAACAGAACCCAAGTGTCGGAATGGCCCCAGGCCCTCAGGATAAGCTGGATCGAACCTCCCTCTAGATGTTGGTGCGCCCTTGCTAAAATCACAAGAAAAATATGGCCTGCTACCTTCTGAAGCGCTAGATGGAGATGAGTTGAGACTAGAATGGTGTGGAGGATTATTCCATCCTTGAGACCAATCTGCGGAACAAGGTGAGTGGATATTTCACCACTGAGTTGCTCACAAGGGTTTGTACAACAAAACCCCCAAATTGAATGCTCAAGATCAATAGCAAATGCTAATCCAAAACCAAAATGAGTAATAGGTGCGCCCCAGCCTCTTACTTATACTTTTCCTTCTAATTCTCTGTTGAGTTAGGTTAACTCCCAAGGTTAATCTTCTATTCTTCTGTTGAGTTACCTTTTACTCCTTTATCCTTTTCCTTCCTTAAGTCAACTTAAAAATAGAACTTTTAACTTCTTGACTTTCACCCCCTCATTGTGAGACTATGACCTAGTGGGGGTGCCCAGGCCACTAAGTCTCCTCATCACCTCTCTAAGAGATGGGGGACATTACAATGGGTACCTCTACACTGTCAGGTCAAGCACCCCATCGATCTGACCCCCAACGCACCACTGCCCAATGGGCCCATCTATCCTCGCTCTTTGTTAGAGAATGAGGAGATCAAGAAACAGATCCAAGAACTGCTCCACAAGGGGCACATCCATCCCAACTCATCACCTTGCAGGAGCCCAATCGTGCTGGTACAGAAGAGAGATGGAACTTGGCGACTATGTATTGATTACCAGGCTCTGAATAAAATCGCAGTCAAAAACCGGTACCCGCTTCCCCGAATCGATGACCTCCTTGATCAACTCACGGGGCCCAAATACTTCAGTAAGATTGATCTGAAGTTTGGCTACCACTAGGTCCTGATAGAACAAACAAATGTATGGAAGACCACCTTCAAGTCAAAGGAAGGCCTTTTTGAATGGTTGGTCATGCCCTTTGGTTTGACAAATGCTCCAGCCACTTTCATGAGGATGATGGACGATATCCTGCTACCATTCACCAATACTTTTGTAGTGTATCTGGATGACATTCTAATTTACAGCAAGACTTGGACCAAACACTTGCAGCATATTCAGCAGGTTCTGCACACCCTGCGGCAACACAAGCTATACGCCAACTTGGAAAAATCCTCCTTCGGCATGGACAGGGTCCATTACTTGGGCTACATCATTGATCAGCATGGCGTACATATGGATCTAGACAAGATCCAAGTCATCTGTGACTGGCCAGCCCCAACCACACTCACTGAGCTTCGGAGCTTCTTGGGCCTTGCCAATTTCTACCCCATGTTCATGCTGGGATTCTCCCATATTGCATGGGCCCTTAGCCTAATAAACAGGGGTGGTGGTAAGGAAAAATTTGCGTGGGGCCAGTCCCAACAACAAGCATTCGATGATTTGAAACACCGCTTGTGCTTAGCCCCAGTACTTTCACTACCAGACCTACAACATCCCTTTGAGATCGAGACAGATGCTTCAGACTATGTTGTGGGCGTCGTTCTCACTCAACACGGACACCCCGTGGCCTATCATAGTGAGACATTTTCAGATACTGTCTGTAAGTACCCTACTTACGACAAATAAATGTACTCCATTGTGAAAGCCTACCACTAGTGGAGACATTACATTCTTGGGAAGGAGACAGTCATCCACACTGATCATAAGCCACTGCAGTTCATGCAGACACAGGGAAAATTGTAGAATGACCGCCATCAAAAGTGGTCCACATACTTGTAGCAATTCCACCTCAACAGCAAGTATAAAACAGGAAGCACCAATTGTGTCATTGATTGTCTCAACAGACAGCCAGTCGTGGCTCTCACCACAGTGCTAGACTCTTGCAGCCATGAGACCTCTGGATGGCCCCAACTCTATGAGATAGACCCTGACTTTTCCACCACCTACAAAATGTTGGGTGCAAACACAGTTGTCGATAATTTCCATATTTAGGATGGGTTGTTGTGTCATCTGGGCCATATCTGTGTTCCATCAAGCGAGCGAGCAAAGATGATCTGGGAAGCCCACTACAGTCATGTGGTAGGACACTTTAGTGTCGAAAAGACAGTGGCAATGCTACAAAAACATTTCTGCTGGTCGAAACTTCGACAGGAGGTCAGCAAGTATATCAGGTTCTTCACTGCCTCCGCTATTTTCAAACCGACCACTAAGAAACAGGGCCTATACACCCCTCTTCCTACTCCTGACAGACCATGGGAATCCATCTCAATGGACTACATGTCGGGCCTCCCATCCACCAAGCGGGGAAATGACTTTTTTTTTGTGGTTGTTGATCTCTTTTCTAAGATGGCAATTTTGGTTTCCTGGGAGAAGAGCATCACAGCAGAGGCCACTACCAAGCTCTTCTTTGAACGAGTCTTTTGAAGTCCTGGTAGTCGAATTCGTGACCGAGCTTGATCAGGCGCCATGTGTCCCGACTGGATCAGACAACCATGATCATTCCGTGACTTTGGCCATAAGAGATGATCCCATGTGCTAAACCTCGTGCAACTCCACGACTCAAGATTACCCGATGATCGTCGATCTGCTCCATCTGTGGATCCTCGCCGTTGAAAACAAAATGCCCACTCGCTTGATTTTAAGCCTAAAATGGACTTCTTCTGTGTGTTGCGCTTGGCGCTCATGACTATGGCCTTTGAATAAAATGCATTTGATGGTTTTTTAAACCCCATTTCTATGCATTTACACCAAGGGCATGAAATCAGAGAGAAACACCCCCTTGCAAGAATTGGCACTAACACTGTGCACTGGGATCACAGTGATGGACCTACAAAAAATTATTTCTAGGATCCTGCATCCACTTGTTAGTCGAACAATTCTTTCTATGCATAGGAATAACATATATTTCACTATTTCTATCAGATCTATTCATATCATATCTTCTTTCTTTGAGTTGTGCCCTAGTTTTCATAATAGGACCAAATCTATGAAACATACCTAGATCCATTCTTTCGAAACAAAAAGTTCCACATATCTTACCTTTATCAGAGCACAAAGCTTTAAGATCTTACCTCTTTTCTTTAGATCAAACTTCTTAGCACGGAGCTTCACAAGTCAAGTAGAGTACTGCGCACTACAACAACAGATCTACGCACTGAGCTTTCTCTTTTCTTCAGTTCCCAGCAATCACAATTTCAAGTCCCAACAATGGAACCATTTGTTGACACAAGGGAAGACCCAAGGTTCAATGCTTCACCAATGCCCCAACAAAACTCTAACTAACGACCCTTTCGGCAACACCTGCGAAGCATATGAAGTCTCACCCGAGGTAGAGGCAAGGGGGGTTGCAAGACTCAAGTGTCTACAACCTAGATGGGACACATATCTATGATTACAGTACTTTACAGATCACTTAGCAATTAACATTCATTAGCATTTAACCCTTATTCACATCACAGGTAAAACCCTAATTACAAAACAATGCAGTATTCAACAAGATCTAACACATCCAGGCACTTAGCATATAGAAATAGAGCATATCTAGCATTCATTCACATTACTAAGCACTAAGCTATTATATCATATGCATATAACATACATAAATATGACAACACTAAGCATAAATCACATCAATCACACAAAGAAACCATAACACATGATATACGTGGTTCACCCCCAGAGTGGGGCTACATCCACCAACTCTTCATCTTCTTTATTATCTTATGTCAAACTCCTTACATGCACAGAGCCTCAAAACAACCTCTGCATAGGACGGTAGATATGCACGCACCTCACCAGATCCTCCTTCTCGAGTTAGGTCACAACACAAAGCCTTCTTAGACTCTCTGCACACAAGCTTCTTACAATTACTTGCACCTAGCTCTGCAAGTCTTAACACATAGTATGCACAAATCCTCTAGCTATGCACTAAGCCAATTCTACTAGGTCTCTCTACTAATCCCATGCTTTCTTACATCGCTTAGATATCTATTTATAAATTACAAATGGGGCCTAAACATGGGTAAACCCATGGGCCGACATCCCATACATGTTACATAAACCCTAATACCAAAAATCCCGTAAAAGGGGGTGAGATCCTACGATCTCCGCTTCGCCTTCAACCAGCCTGTCGAAGTCCCCAAAATTAGTCAAACATGACCAGCGTTTCCAAAAAACCTGGTCAAGGGAGAATAGGCCCCCAACACTCACCTGTGACTCATCCTGAGTCACTCTAATTTGGGTAACTCTGCCTCGACTTGCTTCTTTGTCAGAGCCTCTTGCTCAGAGAACTCTTGAATAAATTTCTCAGTCACCGATCCTTCCGAGCATTGTTCTACCGTGGTGACTACTTGTTCTAGTTATGCACCTTGTCCTTCAATCTCCTCAAAAATTGTGCAAGCTTCATTCTGCACTGGCTAAAGCCTCTGGGTCACTTGCATGACTTTACTCTGGATGGCATGGACCTACTATTGAACTGTGCATTGTTCCTGTGACCTTTTCATCCTCTCAACCGATGACAGTAGCTTCAACTATGCTTGCACTGTTGTTGCATGTTTCTTTTCCTGCTGGAGCTGTGACTCCAATTTTCTTAGTTCAGGGTCCTCTGCAATGCGCTCATAGGTCTCCTCACTTTGACTACTAAGTTTCTTGCATTCTAAGGCCAATGTCGTGATTCTTTCGACTATGCTCCTGGCAGTTTCCTCTCTCTAATCTCGCACTTCCTGTGGAGTGCTTGGCACGACTTGTAGTTCCAGTTCTACTAATCATGCTTAGATCTGTTGAATGGCTTCAGTGAGCTTCCCTACTTGGCTCTCCCCTGTGTATTCTTCTATCTTTGCGAGGCCTAGCACAGAGAAAAGTGCTCTGGTGACTGCCTCCTTAACTTCCATCTACTCTGTGAGCAGTTGTTCTTTCTCCTTCTAGATATTTGCTCTATCCTCTGCAAACTTCGCCTGGAGGTCGTCTTTTTTTTGTTGCACAACCCGACGTTTCTCTATGGCTTCCTCATTTTCTTGCTTCAGGGCCTCTGTGGCCTGTTCTTTTTCCTCATGGAAACAAAAAACTCAAGCCTCTATCGAGTCTTCTAGTCTACGTGGCTAAGCAGGCTCATCTCCTACTTCTATATCCCCTGCTGACAATAGCGCAGTAGACATTGCACGGCTTGAATAAAGAGCATGTTGTACCCCTTTGAGCTCCGCCTCGATCTTGTCAAACATTGTCTCCTGTTTGGCTTCGCTTCGCTGCAAGATGTCCTCTGAGGTATTTGATACAACGGTAATGATAAGGTCAATGTCATCCACCGTTAGCACGGTGTGGAATGGAGGTTTAGTGGCTTTTGAATTCTTCTGGGATGAAGGTTTCTTCGGTGAACCCTTTCTTTCCTTGGATGTTTCTGACTCTGTCATTGGATCTTTAGGCGGTGTTACTTCGCCCTACTTCTTCTTGTCTTATTCCCCTTCATCCTCTTCTTTTTCTACTTTGTCACCTACTTACCCTTCAGGTGAATCTAGTGTTGTTTCCTTTGATGCACTACTCAATTCATGTACCTCTTCCTTCTTTTTCTTCTTGTTGCTACTAGGTGCATAATATTCTTCACGAGTGACCATAGGGATTTCGATGAAGTCGGGGTCGAAGATTTCTTCCTGGTCAATTGGTACAAGGAACTCTGCAAGCCATTCCCTGGTTATTTATTCCATGTCCTCTGTGAGTTTGTAATAGGACTGGAGCTCTTCTTTGTGTTCGTCTCCATGCATAGTGATATAGATGAAGTGTCTGTCTGCGTGGAACTTCGCAAGTGGCCTGAACCGATGCAGTGTATTCGACGTCATGTGAGGGAAATATTCAATGGCTCTATTCAGCTGTATATAATAGGTGTGGAACACTGCGTTTCACTGCCATTTTTTTTCCATGTCGCTAGAATACCAGAGAGTAGTGAACTTCACAGCTAGTGGTTCACATGGCTCAATTTCAGGGAAGGTTTCTCCTTCTGGCATCTCCCTAGCAATGCAGACAATGAGGATAAATACCCAGCTTAAATGAAACTCATAGCCCTGAAACTGAGCTTCGCGACAGTCTCTCTCTAACTGGTTGACGAGGTAGCTTACCCAATTCATTTTCATTCCTTCAATGCATTTTCCTGCGAGGTCGACGACAAACCCCATGACCTGCGTTGGCCTGTTCTTCGTGATGTGCTTACCATCAATCAACTGGCAAGCTAGGCGCACTATGCCATTCTGGATGGAGGCTACCTTATAGCCTCGCTTACCCTTCTCCACATCACCATATGTTTCTTTTATTATCTGTGTCAGGGCGTGATCTGCAGCCTTTCCTGGGTAAAAGTCTAGTAGATCTAGTCCTTGCATGCTCAATCTGGTGATCTGGTGGATCAACGTCAAATCTACTGTGATGTGCATGTCCAACCATAGGTAACTGCCATGGAAGCACGACAACAAGATTTTAGTGCACGCGTTAACCTCCTAATGTCTGTTGAAGTGTGGGATCTTCATCACATTAATAATGGTCAATCTTGAGATGTCCATCGTCCATGGCTAGGGGATTATCTTCGACTTCTTCCCCATTGTCTTGGTCAAATACTTGTGTGGTATGAGCATTCCATATTTTTTGCGATCTCCCAAGTTGAAGTCACTGATCTTAAGTGTTAGAATCCTTTCCAACTGTAGTCCTACTGCACATATCCCCTTCGGGAGGTACGTAGTTATCACTGTGTATTTGAAGTCCCTCGGGATGCTGTCATGACTCACCGCACTAGCCAGAGGCAGGATGTAGTTGAGAAGGATTGATGGTATGAGCTTCGCATTCGCCAAGTCATCACTATGCTTGGTTCATTTCTCTGTCGCAGTTCAGGAGGTCCTAGATCGACGTGCAGTCGATGGGGATGCTTTCACTCCTCTTGTTGATGAAGCTTGTGCTCCTGTGGACATGACCTGCTCATCCATGAGGTCTATGAGAATCTCTTCGACGAATTTCTCTACTGCACTAAAGTCACCCGACATACATGCTCGATATCTAATATCTCAGGTCGGTGAACAAATAATCAAGGTAGCATAACGGATGACAGGGTCTCAATAAGCACAGTGCGGTAATAATCATCCCTTTGTGGGCTCGAATAATCACAATTGGCAAAAGTGTTCTCGGTGAGACATGCAATGGGATAAATAGACAACGTCGTAACAAAATCCTCCAATGAGTAGGAGTGCCTCAATCAATGCAATTCCATCAGTTATGGTGCGGTCCCAATAGTCCAATGGTGAACATTCTGACAATAATTGTGTTTCTAGCCATTCTGGAGCGTCATTCTAATAGTCGGGATGCCTCCAACAATCATATTCTCTGTCATGGCGAAGTGTCAATCTGTACTACTATGTTATTCCTACGAGGTTCAAGTTCTGCTAACCTTCCTTTTGTGAAGTCCTCTATGGAACCTCTTGCATTTTTTCTAGCTTTTCTTTCTTCTTACTGAGTTTTCTATCTTTCTTTCCTGTGATCTACATCTTTTGATTCCTCTTTTCATTCTGGTTCTTATCCTTTCTTAGCATAGTAAATTCGCATTATTGAGGATATTTCATAGGGTTCAAGGATAATACTTCTTCTCTTATTGTTTCTGGAGTAGGTTCTCTACTCTCCCGTATGGATAAGTTCTCTAAGTCTTCTTGTGTTCTTTCAACTTTGACAACTAGGTCTTTGGTTCTCAGTTTCTTCGACTTCTCCTCCTATTCTTCTAGTAATCGTGTTATTCTCCTAGCCATGAAATCTGTTAATTATTTCTTTTTCTGTTCTAGAACTTCCTCTTCTTCTTTCCTTCGGATGTGGTCTTTCTAAATCCAAGTCCTTCCTAACAAAAGTGCAAGGGGTTCGATGTTCTCAACAAACTTAATGACCTCAAATTCTTCTTTTGTCGATGCTCCATGAGCAATCATAGGTACATGGGTAAGTCTTCCACATATAGTTATCAAATTTCCTTTAAACAATCCTATTCCTCCCAGTGAAGGAATCATAGCAGTCTTTTCTAATATTTCCGAAGTACTTTATGTCATAATGTTCACCTATGTTTCTACATCCAATACACAATCTATGTTGAAGTCTCCTAGTCTTGCTTCTATGCACTCTTTCTCTTTTAAGATCTCTTATAAACTGGTATCTTTGTGATCATTCAGTGTTTCTTTCATCTGTAATAATATAGCCTCTTATTCTTTCTGGATCTTTATCATATTCTTAGTCTCTTGGCCTTCCTTAGGGTTTTCTTGTCTCATATTCATCTTTTCAACTTTAGCAATCATTCTAGGGTAGTCCAAAACTTCATGGCCTATGGATTTACAACGAAGATAAATAGGACCTTTACCAGGGCATTCCTTAGCAAGATGTCTCGATCTTCTACAACTATAACAAAGATTCAATCCTCTCTTTCTCTTAAACTATCCCCAACCTTTCCTATACTGCGCACTGGGATCACAGTGATGGACCTGCAAAAAATTATTTCTAGGTTCCTGCATCCACTTGTTAGTCCAACAATTATTTCTATGCATAGGAATAACATATGTTTCACTATTTCTATGAGATCTATTCATATCATATCTTCTTTCTTCGAGTTGTGCCCTAGTTTTCAAACTAGGACCAAATCTATCAAACATACCTAGATCCATTCTTTCGAAACAAAAATTTCCACTCATTACCTTTATCAGAGCACAAAGATTTAAGATCTTACCTCTTTTCTTCAGATCAAACTTCTTAGCATGGAGCTTCACAAGTCAAGTAGAGTATTGTGCACTACAACAACAGATCTACGCACAAAGCTTTCTCTTTTCTTCATTTCCCAGCAATCACAGTTTCAGGTACCGCCAGCTGAACCATTTGTTGGCACAGGGGCAGATCCAGGGTTCAATGCTTCAACAATGCACCAACAAAACCCTAACTACCAACCCTTTCAGCAACACCTGCGAAGCATATGAAGTCTCACCCAAGGTAGAGGTAGGGGGGGTTGTAGGACTCAAGTGTCTGCAACCTAGCTGGGACACAGATCTTTGATTACAGTACTTAACAAATCACTTAGGAATTAACGTTCATTATCATTTAACCCTTATTCACATCACAGGTAAAACCCTAATTACAAAACAACGCAGTATTCAACAAGATCTAACACATCTAGACACTTATCATATAAAAATAGAGAAGATCTATCATTCATTCACATTACTAAGAACTAAGATATTATATCAGATGCATATAACATACATAAAGATGACAACACTAAGCATAAATCACATCAATCACACAAACAAACCATAACACATGATATACATGGTTCACCCCAAGCGTGGGGATACGTCCACCAACTCTTCATCTTCATTATTATCTTCTATCAATCCCCTTACATGGACAGAGCCTCAAAACCAATTTCGCATAGGATAGGAGGTCCGCGCACACCTCGCCAGATCCTCCTTCCTGAGTTAGGTCACAACACAAAGCCTTCTTACACAATTTTCACACAAGCTTCTTACAATCACTTGCACCTAGCTCTGTAAGTCTTAACACATAGTACGTACAAATCCTCTAGCTCTGCACTAAGCCAATTCTACTAGGTCTCTCTACTAATCCCATTCTCTCTTACATCACCTAGATATCTATTTATACATTACAAATGGGGCCTAAACATGGGTAAACCCATGGACCGACATCCCATACCCGTTACATAAACCCTAATCCCAAAAATCTTGTAAAAGGGGGTGAGATCCTGCGATCTCCGCTTCGCCTAGCGCTTCGTCTTCGACCAATCTGTCAAAGTCCCCAAAATTGTTCAAACATGACCAGCGTTTCCACAAAACCTGGTCAAGGGCCAACAACAACTATGACCAACCATCATTTACACTTCAACTTAAGGCACAAGGCGCATAGTAACCAATTAACTGTTAAACTATTAATCATTTTAGCTAATAAAACTATTAAACCCTCAACCATTAATCTTGCGCAAGCTATTAAACTATTACACCAATAAACCAAAAATCGTTAACTGTTAATCAGTATTTCTAAGTGTGAATGAGTGAACTATTATCATTGCAATTAATCAAGTAATCTATTACCAAATCAATTAAGCCATTATTGTTGGACACACCTACCACACTTAGAGGGGGGGGTGAATGAGTGTGGGGCTCTTTTTCCCAAAACTTCCCTCTTGCACAAAAAATCATCAATTAGCATTCAACATTTATTCATTACCCATTGTTGTCATTTATAACCAGTTAGATGTGAGCA
>JASDQU011379054.1:14829-31329 GCA_032191745.1 Picea mariana | reverse complement strand
AAGTTTCATATTTGTATTTGACTGAAGGTCCAGCTAGCTTGCAAAGTATCAAATTGAGATTTCAAGTTGATAAACCAAATATGAAATGAATCCAAGCATCATTTGATATCGTCGCAAGAGAGACGAATGTAAATAATCTTGCGACGAATTTGCTATACTATCGACGAAAAAAGTTCGTCGATAATTTTATGCCATTAGAATGTAATTTTGTACAAAAATAATGGATCTTTGGGACTACACCATGGTCAAGGAACGAGGAACGATGAACGAGGAACAAAAATTGCACGAGGACTAGACATCGACAGCAGGGACCTACGAATGGGGCCAATGTTGAAAAATTTTCAAACAGTTTTTGTATGCACTGCAATTTGTCATGGATAGACTATTGGAATTTCTTAACGATATGGGAAGGTTTATGGACTCAAATTTGAGTGACACACCCACTTTATTCCATCATAACTTCATCATGTAAACCATAAACCCTAATTTTCTTTCAGAGTACCCAATTTGGTTGACGCAAGTGTTAGGATTTCGTCAGTCTTTCTTCATTTTTCTTTCAAGTTCTACATTAATGTATATACAATGTATCTGCATCATATTTGTGATGAAAAATCCCTCTATTTCGTTGATTTATTAATCAACTCCATCAAGATACTAGAGGCGGGCAACAGTGACATGTGAATGGGGCCAACGTCGAAATGTTTTCAAATTGTATCTATATGCATTGAAATTTGACCTGGATAGACTATTCGCATGCCTTAACGATATGGAAGGGTTTCTAGAATCAAATTTGACTTACACACCCACTTTCTTCCATCATCAATTCATCATGTAAACCATAAACCCAACTATTTTTCATATGTTCTAGTAGATATGTTAATGATTCCAAGTTTCATATTTGTATTTGACTAAAGGTCCAGCTAGCTTGCAAAGTATCAAATTGAGATTCCAGGTTGATAAACCAAATATGAAATGAATCCAAGCATCATTTGATATCGTCACAAGAGAGACAAATGTAAATAATATTGCGATGAATTTGCTATACTAATGACGAAAAAAGTTCGTCGATAATTTTATGCCATTAGTATGTAATTTTGTTCAAAAGTAATGGATCTTGGGGACTACACCATGGTCAAGGAACGAGGAATGAGTAAAGAGGAACGAGGAACGAGGAACGAGGAATAAGGAATGAAAATTGCATGAGGACTAGACAATGACATCAGGGACCTGCGAATGGGGCCAACATTGAAATTTTTTCAAATAGTTTTTGTATGAACTGAAATTTGACATGGATAGACTATTGTCATGCCTTAAAAACATGGGAGGGTTTATGGACTCAAATTTTGGTGACACACCCACTTTATTCCATCATCACTTCATCATGTAAACCATAAACCATAATTTTCTTTCAGAGTACCCAATTTGGTTGACGCAAGTTTTAGGCTTTCGTCGGTCTTTTTTCATTTTGATTTCAATTTCTACATTAATGTATATACAATGTATCTGTGCCATATTTGTGATGACAAATCCCTCTGTTTCGTTGATTGCTTAATCAACACCATCAAGATACTAGAGGCAGGCAACAGTGACATGTGAATGGGGCCAACGTCGAAATGTTTTCAAACTGTATATATGTGCATTGAAATTTGACCTAGATAGACTATTCGCATGCCTTAACGATATGGGAGGGTTTCTGGACTCAAATTTGACTGACACACCCANAACCCAACTATTTTTCATATGTTCTAGTAGATATGTTAATGATTCCAAGTTTCATATTTGTATTTGACTGAAGGTCCAGCTAGCTTTCAAAGTATCAAATTGATATTTCAATTTGATAAACCAAATATGAAATGAATCCAAGCATCATTTCATATCGTCACAAGAGAGACGAATGTAAATAATCTTGCGACAAATTTGCTATACTATCGACGAAAAAAGTTCATCGAAAATTTTATGCCATTAGTATGTAATTTTGTACAAAAATAATGGATATTGGGGACTACACCATGGTTAAGTAACGAGGAACGAAAATTGCACGAGGACTAGACACCGACAGCAGGGACCTACGAATGGGGCCAATGTTGAAATTTTTTCAAACAATTTTTGTATGCACTGAAATTTGTCATGGATAGACTATTGGCATGCCTTAACGATATGGGAGGGTTTATGGACTCAAATTTAAGTGACACACCCACTTTATTCCATCATTACTTCATCATGTAAACCATAAACCCTAATTTTCTTTCAGAGTACACAATTTGGTTGATGCAAGTTTTAGGCTTTCATCAGTCTTTCTTCATTTTGATTTCAGGTTATACATTAATTTATATAAAATGTATCTTTTTCATATTTGTGATGAAAAATCCCTCTATTTCGTTGATTTCTTAATCAACACCATCAAGATACTAGAGGCAGGCAACAGTGACATGTGAATGGGGCCAACGTCGAAATGTTTTCAAACTGTATCTGTATGCATTGAAATTTTCCCTGGATAGACTATTCACATGTATTAACGATATGGGAGGGTTTATGGACTCAAATTTTACTGACACACCCACTTTCCTCCATCATCAATTCATCATGTAAACCATAAACCCAACTATTTTTCATATGTTCTAGTAGATATGTTAATGATTCCAAGCTTCATATTTGTATTTGACTGAAGTTCCAACTAGCTTGCAAAGTATCAAATTGATATTTCAATTTGATATACCAAATATGAAATGAATCCAAGCATCATTTGATATCGTCGAAAGAGAGACAAATGTAAATAATCTTGCGACGAATTTGCTATACTATTGACGAAAAAAGTTCATCAATAATTTTATGCCATTAGTATGTAATTTTGTACAAAAATAATGGATCTTGGGAAATACACCATGGTCAAGTAATGAGGAACGAGGAATGAAAATTGCACGAGGACAAGACACCGACAGCAGGGACCTGCGAATGGGGCCAACATTGAAATTTTTTCAAACAATTTCTGTATGCACTAAAATTTTTCATGGCTATACTATCGGCATGCCTTAACAATATGGGAGGGTTTATGTACTCAAATTTGAGTGACACACTCACTTTATTCCATCATCACTTCATCATTTAAACCATAAACCCTAATTTTCTTTCAGAGTACACAATTTGGTTGACACAAGTATTAGGCTTTCATCGGTCTTTTTTCATTTTGATTTCAGGTTATACATTAATGTATATACAATTTTTCTTCGTCATCATTGTGATGAAAAATCCCTCTATTTTGTTGATTGCTTAATCAACACTATCAATATACTAGAGGCGGGCAACAGTGACATGTGAATGGGGCCAACGTCGAAATGTTTTCAAACTGTATATGTATGAATTGAAATTTGACCTAGATAGACTATTACCTTGTTGAAGCCCTAGTTCTCTACTTCTATAGGTCACAATTCTAATAATAATTTAGGTATGTGATCATTTCTCATTGCTAATTGATGTATTTTCTTCCATAAAAAAAATAATGTTATTTATATGAAACAAAATTAGAGTGGTAGTTGATGAGAATAATTCAAGTTAACATTTACAAGCACGTAGCTCAGTCATATGTCTATAATATGAAATTCCAAAGTTTTCTCTCAATATGGAAATCCTTTTCTAGAATCTATACCAATGAAACATCATATACAACTCTTGTCAAAATTTTCGAAAAAGTATGGTCTTGTTTATACACTGAAAAAGCTCAACCAATCTTATTGAAGATATTCAGTTAGGATTTTCATGGAGTGGCATTGATCATAGAGTGTTAGTGTAATAAAAATAAAATTAGAACCAAGCAGCATGAATATATTCAAAGTAGTGCGCAAAATTGTTCTCGATTATCTTTCAGATCCCATTTCTAGTGCAACTCCATCCTTAGATAGATTGTCTATTTCATATTTCATGTCCATGTAAACATGGATAAAATAAATGTAAGAGAAGGATTCTTTTGTAAGTAAGATGTCATGAAAAAGAGGTTGCAATTTGAATTTGAACAAATTGAATTATCTTCCCATCCATTGAACTAGAAGCAGATAGTCTCCATAGATTTGGATTTGGAAAACCCCATTTTCTTGAGCTAGCATTATGTCTAGTTTTAGTGCCATAAGTTCACAAAATTTATTTGTATCACAGTCCAAACTAGTCTTAAAAGAGATATTTTGATTGGGAGAGAGATGTAAAATTTACTTAGCCCCACTTTTATGGGGAAATCCTTGGGAGGATCCATCAAAAATATCCCATGGAAATTCATTATTTATTTCTTATTCAAGGGAGTGCTTTGAGATGCATCCTTCCTTATATTGAGGAAAAGTAGAGAGGATATTTAGGCTTTGTATATCACATTTGAAAGGCATGGTATCCTTATCTTCAAAGATATTAGAATTCCAAGCTAGCAATATTCCACGGGCTATGGTTAGAGGGAGAGATTTATACCTCTTTGTGTCTTTGATCATACACTAGTTATGGAGTGCTTCTTCAATGGATATTCCCTTCCAATCATTATTCCAACCATTCAAGCAGACCATTTCTTTCCATACCTCTAAAGTATAAACACAAGTCATACAAAGGTGAGATTTGGTTAAAGAGTTAGCTTTGTAGAGACAACACTGACCCAATCCCTCATAGCTTCTTTTTTGAAAGATGTCCCATGTTAAGGATTTATTGTTTAACAATAACCACATTAATATTTTTTATTTTGATAGTCATTTTAATTTTTAGAGTAGCCTCAACCACCAATATTGTGGGATATCATTACCCTCAATAGCAAGGGATTTGTATCCTAGCCTGGTTTCACAAGTACCTATAGGATTCAAATACCAAATGAGGTGATCTTCTTTATMTTTTGGATTTTTGAAACAACTTCTTATATTTAAAGTGTAGGATTCCCATATCTCTTCATTGTCCTCTTGAATTCCAATCTCCTCCCAAGAAAGAAACACTTGCATCCTATATATAGTTATGATTCCTTGAACTACTTGTATTGGAGTATGGTAGTCATGACTTTTCAAGTCCAAAATTAATTAAGGTGGGAGCCTATGTGCATCATTTCTACCGCTCTAGGGATTGAGGACAATTTGGATTTTTTTACCTTTGCTAATTATCTCAATGGGAGTTTGTACACTTCTCAATGTTTATCTTCAATTCATTGATGTGTTTATCATTTATTTATTAATATATTTGACTCAATTACCTTATAGAGTTTAATGTTATTATTTTTAATGTCTATTTTTTTTCACCTTTTACTTATCTATCTCAATTCCCTTATATCATTTACCATTAATTATTTTCTAATGGCTATGTCTTTTCTAGAATCTATATATTCATTATTGGCTCACTCTTCTCTATYAATTGTKCTTCATTTGATCCCTAGTTKATTAGTGCAATGACCACTAGAAACATTGGGACTTATAAACTCCAACACAATTCATATCCAGAAGCCTTACTATAATTATGATTAACTATGAAAAACTTCATATTGAAAATGGATCCATAGATTATAAATGTAAGTCTACATCAAAAGTAGCTAATAAACAACAAGAACTAGAGCTTGTGTAATAATTGCCACACATAAGAGTGTGTTACAATTCTCTCTCTTACAAAAGGGTTGTGACTCTAAAGCCCAATCATTATCAACCTAACAAGGATAACACTTCTTTATTCTATATTCCAATTCAAACATCATCTTCTTCAATTACATCATTTTAATACAACAATATCAAAGAGAATACTTTCTATACTATCCATAAGCATTATGAGCTAGTTGAGTAACGATGAAACCAATTTGATTACAACATGAATCATTGCATTCACAAATAATTTCCTTATTCAATGCAATGAAGAAAAAAGGCATCAATTGATGTTATCATACTTTTTAACCTTCCACCAAATATTCATGATAAATCCACATCCAGATAGATTGGTCTTAACCAGTGTCATCAGTTGTATCTTGGTCATTCATAATTATGTATTATCAGTTATTCATCATTTATGTCCTTAGCCACCTTAGAATTGTGAATGTACCATTAATATCATGGAATCAACAATTATTGTGAATGTACCACTAATCATCAATGACTATTTCTCCTTCTTGGTGGTCACAATTTTGGTTTCTCTAATTATTTTTCTCTCCATCATAATGATTATTCTATAATCACCATCTAATATTATTAAATTGGGTAGAGTGAGATCTTCTATTTCCATATGAAATTGAAATAATTAATAGTCCAATTGATAATGTTGCAATGATACTTGGAATCTATTGAATGAATTCAATACGAAATGTTCATTGATCACCTTGTCGAAGCGATTGATGGATTTTATTGTCAACCAACAACGCTAGAGGCCTCAATTTTGATTTCTCTAACTTTCCCCGTGTATCCTTCATCATATTGTTTACTATGGAACCATCACCCAATAACATATTGGTCAGAGAGAGATCTCCTATTTCCATATGTATTTTTGTGCTCCATCCTTGTCTAAGATCATAATGTTTGTAACCTATACTCCTTGTTTCATCGTATCAAAAAAATTTTGGTATTGATGTCATTAATAGTCTAATTGATTGTCATGATAGCCCTCTGAATATGTAGAATTAATTCTTCCCAAGTTTCTCATTGATCACCTTGTTGAAGCCCTAGTTATAGCTTTTAACATCTATCAACTCATTGTTCAATAATGTGTAGGTCAACATGAATTATAGAGTTTTCTTATTTGTATCATGCCTTCCATGTTCTATGGAAATCAACACAAATTCTCTCTCTCTTGTGCTAGTTTGAACATTCTTTGCATTTGGTTCCTCGTTTCTCTAGTGTGTGTTGGTTGGCATAGATTCTTTTGTCTTTGTGTCAACAAACACATTCTACTTAATTGTTTTCTTAATACAATGAATTTACAATTCTCTACTAATGATTCTCCTGTCATTTTGGTGTCACTAGACACATCTTCCTTTTCACCTATGTCAATTGACATAGCCATGACCTTTGTATTCTCGAGATTGTAGGGCCATGCTATGGTAGGATTTGATGTTGTTTCAGTGCTCTTCATGTCAAAATGTTGTATTAGGGGTTATGGTAGTTAAGCTCATTAGGAGTTACAAGTCAGATAAAGGTTACATTGGTTTAGAATATTTTATAAAAATATTTATAAAATAAAAATATGTATATATTATATAAAATATAAAAAGCATTTATAAAAGTAAAATATTGTAAACATATATATGTTATATATATGTTACATATATAACATATATATGTTACGAACAGAATCCGATCACACCCTAAAACCATCCACATATTGCACACAATGAAAAAATAACCCGACCGGCACTGACCTAACCCCATTCGCATTTCACAGTGAACAGAACCCCGTGACCGGCCTAACCCCATTCACATTGCCACAGTCGAACAGAACCCGACCCCTAATCTCATTCGCCCTAACTCGTTCCGTTCGAACTCGGTCGAACCCATTCGCATGCATTGATCCCTGAACTCGGCCGACCCCATTCGACCCATTTGCATTCATCCCGATCCACAAATGTAGACAAAGACTCCAGTAAGAGATGCGGTGACCCCAACAAGGAGCCACAGAGACAAAGAGCGACAAAGAAGCGAACTAGACCAACAATGAATTCCATTCTGGTAAATTTTTCTCACTCTGTCCTTTTCAAAATTTTCATTCTGAAAAGTCTAGGGCACACATAAATCATCATTTGAATGATATATTCTATATATTCGATCTAGGGCACCATGTTTGAATTATATATTCTGCATATTTGAGTTAGGGCATATTCGAATTTGAACTTTTTTTCCTAGGGTTTTTTTAGTCACAATGTTATCAAAGGGATAACATGAAATCTATGCCAACCATCTAAAACACTTCAAGAATCCATCTAAAATACCATAACTGCAAATTGGGCAGTCAAACAGTGTGAAATATCGTACAGTCCAAGTGTTTGTCAAAATTCCACACTCAGGAATTCATATAAAATTGCTACAGCAATGAGTAAATTCATAACAACCTCTATAAACATTTCAGTGGCAAATTATTTGACGAAAGGCCAACACAGTAAAACCAAGAAAAAGACCAAAAATAATTGAGTAGGAATTTTACAGTTTTAAATGCACACAAAGCTCTTCATTAGGTTGGTAAATTTCTTGTAGCATCATAATATTAGGTTGATAAATTGAGAACATTAATTTGAGGGATAAGTGTTTGTGGGCACCCCCAACCCCTCTGGAATTTAGTGAAATAATGATAATTTTGTAACCAATTTTATGGTCTTCCCTGCTCTAAAGACCCCGTTGATGGTGATTTGTTTACCCTCTCTTACTTCTTTCCTTGCTTGACAGTTAGCCAATGATATATCTGATTTCCTTTCAATAGTAGAAGGCATTTTCTTGTACATGGCTAGTCCCCCCACTAACCCCCTTGGCTCCATATCGAATTATTTTAATGATCTTAACAAACATGTAACATCTTGCTCGCAAGTGATCTGGATTATTATGATATTAAAACATTTGACTTTGATTATGATGTGTTATGGGTAGATGACATGTTGTTTTACTGCATTGACATAGACAGGTGCTATTGACTCAGTTTTACTGAGTGTGCAGGGTTTTGGACCTTGAGGATGCAAAGGCATCGATGGAACCCCTTGGACTCTGAATCGAGTCAGGGAGTGTGCCATTGGGGTTTGATTGTTTTACGGTGATGTTGGTACATTTAATTAGATGATATGATGTGGATATGTCTGACATGATTTGTTGATGATGCAGGCTGACGATAGCTTGCCGACCAGACTCACATATGAAGTAAAGGGGTCACACATGACTACCAGAGAGGTTGAGGGAGAGGTGTGAACAACAACCCTACCACAGCCTACTAGCACTCCCGCCATGGCTCGAACTGTAGGCTAACAATTACCTAGTTCGAGAGGACCCACGATGCCATGAGGGTAGACTACGACAGTCACTCACGATGATTCTAAGGGCCACGCAATAAGGCAGGGGCCTTATTCCTTAGAAGCCCTTAGTCTCCCACAAGTTCACCTGGTGGAGTGTTGACTACAGGGGTTATTGATGTCTACCAATTAGTCAAGAGGCGAGTAGCACCTTTGGAGCACGTAGTGCGTCCTGAAGGGCACGTCGCGCAAAGGAACAGATGAGGCGAGTGGCACCCTTGGAGCACCTAGTGCATCCTGAAGGGTAGGTTGCGTTGATGATGATAGAGGGTTGAACCTAGATGGCCCTAAGACAATTAACACATTAAAAAAATTTAAAAACAACTCCCCTAATTAAATTTCGCCCAATCTAGAATCTAAGTTCTAAGTCTAAAACTTCGCTAGGGGTAAAATTTTGTCTACCCTTAAGAAAATATCTATATCAAAATAAAATAATAAAGTTTAAAATAAAAACCACTTAAGTAATAATTTTGGTCTTCATAATTTTTTGGGTAAAATGAAGGGAGTAAGAAATTAAATAAAATCTGTGGATAAAATGTAAAGAAGAAATTAATTATTTTAACTTTTGATAGTTTAAAAAGATACTAAATTAATAATAAAAGTAAAAGAGGTTAATTTTCACAACTGTCATTTCTAGCTCAATAAAAAGGGGAAAGAGGGAAATATAAAAATTAGGAATTTAGGGAAAGGAGGTAACCTAAAAAGGGAAGGAGGGGAACTCATGGTAAAAAGCGGGAAACCAACTTAGTAAAGAATCTGCATTTAAGAACCTTCTAATTTTGAACTGATTTAGCAATTTCATTTTAGGGAAAGCCTTTAAAACATGTAAGGGAATCTAGGGACACCTAGGAGTGATTTTAGGAGTAACTCTAGGTGGGTGAGGGAAATAAGACAATTAATTAATTAAAGAAATTAATTAATGGAGAAACATGGGGGATGGCTGACACTTGTACGAAGGAGAATTTTTAGGGAATTTTTATTAAAACTTTAATTAAATGAGATTTAGGGAAGGAAGGGAAGTTCGAAAACTCTATAAAAGAGAGGGAGGAGAAGGAAGAAGGGGATCAGTTGTTAGCATAACGTTACGCTGCCAAAATAGTGACTTGACTGATTTACTTGTGGGATTTGGGATTTCCCATCTCAAAGAGGAGTGGTAGCTCGACCTTGTGAGGCGAGCTGGGAGCTAGATGTACCATCTAGATAGTGTGTGGTCCCTTTACAGCCCGGGGGGCTAAGTGGGAAGCAGAGTACCCCTAGCATTGGCTGGGATGTACTAGTGAGGTCTCGACGGTCGACGAGCAGGAGCAGCACGGAGCGCGCGAACAACACTCGGAGCAGGCAAACAGGCAACGGTACGCCTTTTCGGTTGAATGATATAATGTGTATGATGTATGATTTACATCTGTTGGTGTGATTATTTGGGTTTGTATTTGGTTCCAGTTTCCCAGGAAATACGTTCCTCTACCATGCTTGATTCTTATGACGGAATTCACTTGCTGAATCGACTCCTGAAGTTATATGTCTGAATTTTTGACTGAATTCACACATCTGAAATGCATGTCATGTTTAGAATTTGCATGTATTAAATGAATTAAGGGTTCGAATCGACTGTAGTGCACTTTACATTTAGAAATTAGGCAATGTAATTTTATGTAATGAAATTTTATGTTAGAAATTTTGTAATGAAATTTTATGTAATGTAATTTTTATGCTTTGAAAATTTATGTAATGAAATTTTATGTTTAGAACTGACTGTAATGCCTTTTAGGTTTAGAATTTACATGTATGATCCTTGACTGAAATTACCTGGCTAAAATGCAGTTTATGTTTAGAAATTACATGTCTAAATGCATCAAATGTCTAAAATGATTGAAACGCATTTTAGGTTAGAACTTATTGAAATTCTTGAAGTCGCGCATTGATTGGACAACCATGCACAAGATGAGGTTGGAGGCACTGTCGGGAATGAGGGGATTTATGTTTCTGTTTTTTTTTTTTTTTTTAACTTCTTACACTGATTCCATCACAAGACCTTCTAACTCTTTCCAGCATTCCACCCTTCTAATGGACGCATCAACTAAAAAAGGTGCATTACGATTGGCAGTGAATCGTATATCATACAGTGATTGTATTGAAATTGCCCAAATTCGTCCCTGCAAAACTTTGTTAAGATCTAGAAATTTGCTACTCTACAACTATATTCAAATCGCCCAATTTTGCCCCTGCAAAACTGTGTTAAGATATGGAAATTTGCTACTCTGCAACTGTATTCAAATCGCGTAATTTCACCCCTACAAAACTATGTTAAGATATGGAAATTTACTACTCTGCAACTGTATTCAAATCGCCCAATTTCACCCCTGCAAAACTGTGTTAAGATCTTGAAATTTCCTCCTCGACAACTGTATTAAAATAGCCCAAATTCGCCCTTGCAAACTGTGTTAAAACCATGCAAATTTTTCCTTTGCAAAATGTGTAAAGTCACATTCTTTAAACGCATTGTGCATGGGTTTGGCCCCTTGGATCTCCCTTGGTGCCTTCTGGAGGCACTATCCTCACGTTTTGGTGTTGAAGAGTCCTTGTTCCTCAATGCCTGGTAAATGCTTGCAGTTGGGAATGTATTCCAATATCCGCCCAACAATATTGCTGCATAACCGGTTGACTGTGCATTACCTCTCAAAGTCGCGTTATGTATGGCGATGAGGGGGTTCCTCTATGATGCGGTTAGGATGAATTCACCCAATTGATTCTTACCTTTTTACAGTTTCCTTTGACAGTTGCCCTTTGGATTTCTGACTTTCAGGCATGCACTCACTGCCATCGGTGTTCTTGTGTCGTTTTAGATGCTTGTGTTTTTCCCTTTTTGGCAATCGTGACCTGGTAATGGCCTTTTTCTACTCTACTATCAGCACCTTTTCAGCCATCGTCTTAATGGTTTACTACAACTTTCCACATTATTTTAGCTTACGCTTCATAAAGGGAATGGCTAGTAAAAATGCGAAAGGATTAAAGTGGATTTAGATGTCAGATTGAGATCGATTTGCTCCTCGGGGTTTAATGGCAATTCAGTTCTCCTTTCAATCAATTTTATAAGTTGTAAGGATCCATGATAGTCAAATTAGTTATATAATTCTTTTTAGATCAACAAATGGTTGGTAATTATTCGCAATCTACTAAATCCAAAAAATCTATCTTATTATTTGGATGGGAAGAAATTGTCTTAATAATCTTTAGAGGGTAATGTTTTAATGGGTATTGTTCTATTATAAATGGGATTTTGTGTTAATTTACCTTGGGTAATGCTATAATAGAACTTGGATATGGTTTCAAGGTAATTGGGTAATGCTTTAATATAACTTGGATATGGTTTTTAATGTAATTGGACAATGCTTTAATATAACATGGATATGGTTTCAATGTAATTGGGTAATGCTTTAATATAACTTGGATATGGTTTTTAATGTAATTGGACAATGCTTTAATATAGCTCGGATATGGTTTCAATGTAATTGGGTAATGATTTAATATAACTTGGATATGGTTTTTACTATAATTGGACAATGCTTTAATATAACTTGGATATGGTTTTAATGTAATTGGGTATTGCTTTAATATAACGTGGATATGGTTTTAATATAAATTGAGTATGGTTTTAATATAATGTGGATATTGTTTAATTATGAATTTTGTGGGTGTTGTTCAAAATTTTAGGGGGTATCGTCTACTAGAGTTGGATAAAAAGAAATTGTTTTAATATAAATTAGTTCACTCCTTCGCCTTTCGACTTCTTGCATAAGAGATATGGTTCTGGGATGTTGATGAAGTCGTTCCAGCTTGCGCTACCCATTGAGGGTGTCGATGTTTATTATAAGTAAAGGGTTACACTTGATTATGTAAACTTTTGATGTGCTTGGTTGCTTACGGTAAGGGTTCTAGCTACCTGTGTATTTATTGTTGAGTTTCTGGGATGATTGTCCTTGTCTTAGTAGGCTTGGTCTCTTGAGTCGGGTGGGATATAGACACCTCCATGTTCCTCAGAACAGTCACCAGCCCTGAGACCTTAATTGGTTAAAATCGATGGGAACCTGGGCTTGAGCGTTGCTTATGTGTCTTGGAGGTCCTAACCATTGCAGGGTAGGACGGGCGGGTAGTTAGTCCTATTTATTTGTCGATTGATTGTCATTCATTGCATGCAAATACTTGATGTTTGTCTTAGGTCGTTATGTTGTTATCACCATTGCATACGACATGTTCATCCTCGCGTTGCTACGCAGAGTATAATATATTTATTACCCTTGTACACATGCACACACAAAAATAAAAGTTTTACTTGTTATAAGAGGTTCGTCATCATGACGAACAGGAGGTCTGTTACATATGGTATCAGAGCGGGTTCAACCTGCGAATTGGGATCGCTAGGGCTTTCATTGACATGATTTGATTCTACTGTTGCTAATCGAGTTGATTGTGTGCATGCAGGTAATCATGGTTAGAGGACGCCATGGAGGCAGACAACAGGGTGCTAGGGGAGGAGGCGTGACACCTCCAGTAGCATCCACACCTGAGGGGTCTAACCCCCAGGGAGACGAGCAGGTTCTCAGAAAAGAGCAGATAGCAGTTGGCGATCTAGTTGGGATGATGAGATCTTTTCAATGCATGTCCAAGGCACTGATCAGCTGTTTGGATAGAAATAAGGCTAGGGCACTGGCACCCACTGAGGTTCCACCGTGCGCTTCGGTCAGTATAGGTAGCATTCACCGTGAACTGAAGAAGGTCAAATTTCCCAAGTTCTTTGGTGCCAGGAACGATGCAGCCGCTGAGGCATGGTTGGAGAATATGGCGATGTGCTTCGCACTTCGCGATTACACCTCCAACATGAAGGTCCACATGGCGATCTTTCAACTGAAGGGGAACGCTCTTCTATGGTGGAAGACGCTCCTACTGTAGCTGAACATGGCCGTCGAAGATGTGTCATGGGAACTATTCGAGGAACGGTTCTGAGAGAGGTACCTTTCAGAGGAATTCATTGAGCGTCAGCTCAATGAGTTCAACGCCCTGCGACAGGGAGGTCGTACGGTGCCCAAGTACGAGGCCCGTTTTATGGAGCTGCTCCAGTATGCTCCGCACCTTAACATGGAGAAACTTAAGGTCAACAGGTTCGTGTTCGGCCTTAACGACAGCCTTCATGTAAAGGTTAGGATTTTGATGCTTCAAACCTTGCACGATACTGTCCAGAAGGCCCTCATAGCAGAGGAGGAGCTTACCAGTGGGGGTCAGACTAGGACTCCAGCGAGACCAGCAGGGAAGGGTTCATCTGAAACACCACAACACCAGACACCAGTGAGACATATGCTGGGATATCGTGGCTTCCAGAGGGGATCCACTTTCACTACGCCCCGGCGACCGACGCCTTAGCAGCGGACACCTTATCAGGGACAACAGCATTAGCAGCAGCATCGCCCGCAGCAGCAGCAGTTTAGGCGTATTCAGCAGAACAGATCAGGGTTCCAGGCCGGTGGGCCGTCATCTTCTACTTCGGGTACCAGGACTACTGGGCTGAAGAAGGGGTGTTGGACGTGTGGGGAGCCACACTACCAGCGCGACTTCCTTGTGGAGAGGACCAAAGCGATCGGATCAGCCGGACCCACTACCATGGGAGATATGGATAAGGCCCATCGGATTCATGCAGCGGTGAATAACCGCCAGGCAGAGCACCAGTCGATTGTGCTCAAGACGACAGGTACTACCGCTGACTAGACCCTTAGTATTATGATAGATCCCAGTGCTACCGAGAGTTTCATTTCTGGTGCACCGCTAAAAAGGATTAAGGTAAAGGCAGTCGAACAGGATGAGTTTAGCTTTGTAGAGATGGATTCGGGAGCCAAATAGAAGGTTGGAGGAAAGGTTATGGGCTGTGCCCATAACCTGGGAGAGTTTGTCACAAGGGCCAACCTATACGTCACAACCCTAGGATCCTATGATGTTGTGATTGGTATGGACTGGTTGGAATTGCATGAGGCGATACTCAATTGTAAGATGAAATGGTTGAGCTTGATCGATGACGAGGGATAGAGACATGTGATTGTAGAACAAAACCAGAGAGTTTCCCTGAGGTTTATCTCTTCCTTACAGCTACAGAAGAGTGTGTGCAAGGGGTGCAAGCTTTATGCGATCCTTGCGTTAAAGGAGAAGGGAGTAGAGGAAGGTCTAGAACACCTTCCGATGGTGAGAGAGTTTGCGGACGTGTTTCTGGAGGAGTTACCTGGGATGCCGCCAGAGAGGGAGTTGGAGTTTACCATAGACCTAAAACCAGGGACTGAACCGATAGCAAGAACGCCTTATCGAATGTCGACCCCGGAGTTACAAGAGTTGAAAATGCAACTGAAAGAGTTGTTGGACCTAGGACTGATACGTCCTAGTGTGTCACCATGGGGTGCACCTATTATTTTCATACGAAAGAAGGATGGATCGTGGAGGCTTTGCATTGACTACCATCAACTGAACAAGGCTACGATCAAGAATCAGTATCCATTGCCGAGAATTGATGATCTATTTGATCAAATGAAGGGTGTGATGGTGTTCTACAAGATTGATTTGGGATCAGGGTATCACCAGTTATGGATCAAGGAGGATGATGTCCCTAAGACCGCCTTTAAGACAAGGTTTGGACATTACGAGTTTACTTTTTTACCATTTGGACTGACAAACGCCCCGAGGGTATTTATGAGTTTGATGAATGGGGTGTTCCACAAGTACTTGGACAAGTTCGTCCAAGTATTCATTGACGATATTTTGATTTACGCTCGGACGACGGAGGAGCATGACGAGCACTTGCGCTTGGTACTACAGTGTCTGCGAGAGCACAAATTGTATGGAAAGTTGTCCAAATGCTCTTTTTACCAATCAAAGATTCACTACTTAGGGCATGTCATCTCCAGCGAAGGCATCATCATGGATCCAGCCAAGGTCGAGGCTATTATGGAATGTCCTGCGCTGACAAATGTCCCAAAAGTGCGTAGCTTCATGGGTTTAGCAGGATAATATCAACGATTTGTCAAGGGATTTTCGAAGATAGCAAATCCGATCACGGAATTGCAGAAGAAAAACAAGAAGTTTGTTTGGATCAAGAAATGCGCGAAATCATTTCAGAGTCTTAAGGAGTTGTTGACAGCAGCACCGATACTATAGGTCCCTGACATGGACATGGACTTCTTGGTATGCACAGATGCATCTAAGGAAGGTTTAGGCGGAGTCTTGATGCAAGATGGACGAGTAATTGCTTACATTTCGAGGAAACTGAGAAGGCATGAGGAGAACTATGCGACGCGTGATTTGGAGTTATTAGCCATCATTTATGCCTTGAAGGTTTGGAGACACTACCTTGTTGGACGAAAATTTGAACTAAAGACTTATCATTGTGGACTACAACACATTTTTACACAAAGCGACCTGAACGCACGACAACGGCATTGGTCGGAATTGCTTAGCGAGTACGACTTTGAGATTACTTACATAAAGGGAACAGTGAA
>JASDQU011379052.1:0-10626 GCA_032191745.1 Picea mariana | reverse complement strand
TTTTCATCCTCCATTATTATTTGTTATCAGAGATGGATGATTTTCTTGAAGGAGGGCTTATTTGGGATCAAAGATCCATTGGTTTGAGGTCAGTTTTATCATCTACATCAAGGGAAACTCCTCATATGAGTCATCCATCATCTTCCTTACAGTTTAAAAACCATTTCATGAAGTTTGGGGGCCATATCTGAGCCATGCAAACTGCTAGGGTGCGCTACAACCAGTGAGGGCGCAACTCAACTAGGAGACTTAGTGTTTTGGAGGAAGAAAAAGAGATTGATCTTGTACATCTTCTGCATGCAGCTATTGGAGGCTTAGGGAAGCCAACATGTCTCCTTTCTATTGTATCTTGGAGGTGTTATCAACCACATCTTCCATTTCCCCATATCTATTACCAGATCTTCTCTTTTCTTGTACTGAGGTAAGCTATATATATTAAATAAACCAGATCCGAGTTTGTGGCTATTCTTGTTGTTGTTCTATGTCTAGGGCTAGGATGAAAGAGAGAGGCTCTGGAAATTAATATAGTTACTTTATGTCATAAAACCCACAATAAACCAGAAGTAAACTTGAGAAGACAATTATTACCTTGAAGACTCAACTAGAAGAGACAAAGAGGATAGAAGAAGTTGTGAGAAGCTAGCTGAAAGAAAAGAAAGAAAATTTTGAGAAGCTAGAAGATGAAATAGTTTCCTTAAGAAGGGAACTAGAGAAAACAACTGATCATTTGAATAAAAACTTGAAGTTTGGAAAGAGTGTAACCGGAATATTATATAATATTATTAGTTTCCAAAGGTCACCATTCATCAAGACAGGTCTCGACTATGAGGGTAAACAAAATACCACCGAGGGAGATGCAAGAATTAAAGTCATAAAGCCATCAGAAAAGGAAAACGAATAAAATATTGAAATCTATGCTAATATTCTCAAAGGCTCCACCAACAATGAAAGCAGTAGTAGGAAAGGAAATGATGACCAGCGGAAACCTGATTCTTCTCACAAGAACAACAAGAATGAGTTCAGAAGAGATTTTCCACCACGAATACCTTTCACAAACTGGTACCAAAATCTCTTTCTCCCTGATATTGTTTTTCTTCCAATACTTTTGGTCATAAAGCAATAGATTGTAGAGCTTATGCAAGAAGTGATCATGTGAGAGATAGAAATAGAGGTTCTTACAAAACCTCAAAGGATGATTATGTGAGCAACGAAACCATAATTTCTTATGAGTTTGCAAGCATAAAATAAAATTAATTTGCTCCTCTACTTGATACTTAATGTTATAAGTGAAATAAATACGGGCACATAAAACATGACTGTAGAAGCAACATGATAAAGTCTCCTAAAAAATAGGGAAGAAGATGTTCTTACCAAGCATAGAGAAGAACACATTAGAGTGTGGAAAAGGAAGCAAGAAGAACCAAAGAATAAAGAATGTGGAATTACACATTATGCTCAAAATGAAGGGAACCAATGGTACATTGACAATGGATGTTCAAAACACATGACATGAGACCAGACCATGTTTCTTACCTAGAAGTAAGAAAAATGAGGCAATGTTACTTTTGGAGATAAGGCTTCTGCAAGGATAGTTGAAAAATGTACTTATAGTCTTGATAATGGAAAGACTAAAACATAGAATGTATTGTATGTCGAAGATTTAAATCATAATATTTTAAGTGTCATCCAAATGTGTGACCAAGGCTACAATATCACATTTCATTCTAAAGGGTGTGAGATAAGGAAAGTAGGTTCAAGAAGATTAGTGGAAAATGCAAACAAAACCTCAAGAGATGTATACATATTTGTTAAAATAAAAGGAGAAAAATATTGTATGGGAGTGATATCTATCTCATCTCATCAATAGAGGGAAGCATAAGATCAGGGGGAGCATCCCTTTTCCATTTATGTGAAAGGGAGAGAAGTTGCAGATAGAGGAAAAATTGTAGACACAAGGAAAGTTGCAGAGAGGGGGAGTATCATAATCGACTAAGAGTTTCCATCAATGGAAAAGGGGGAGATTGTTGGAAATATTGTTTTCATTGATTTCAAAGATAGGGGGATCCTACAAGATTCCCAATATAAATATCACAAGCCTTTAGATGTCCAAGATAAAGATTGCAAGATGGAGATTGTTGAAAGTATTATATTTTTGGTCGGTTTGAATACTCTATATTTGAAGGTATTTTTACCCTTTATAACTAAATCAAATATGATCACAAGTTACATGGTTGGAAATATTATTCCGAGACCTTTCCAACGATATATGGAAGTCCCTCTAACTCCCTTGGAATGAGAGATATGATTTTTTTTGTGTGACAACCCAACCATAAAATTGAGGTCGACTCAACTAGTCTTTTGGGGACAAAATTACTATAAATAAAGGATAGAATTTTGCATTTCTAGTGTAGCCAAGTAAGAGATCAAGTATGAGGTGCACTAAAGTTGTTGGGGTGTCTTTCATGTGTGCAAGAGAAGTCTAAGGTATTCTCTTAAGGTCTGTCTTATTCTCAAGATATGCTATAAGGTTGTGATGTTGTCGTAAGGCTGTGATGCTTCCAGGTGCATTGCTACAAGGTTGTGATGTTGCTGTGAGGTTGTGATGTTTATGTGAGGTTGTGATGTTGTTGTGAGTGGATATTATTGTCACTGGATGTTTCCATGAGTGGATGTTATTGTGAGTGAATGTTGTCATTAGTGGATGTTGTCGTCAGTGGATGTTGGCATCAGTCATTACATTATGGGAATGATTCCATGAGTCTTTCTATGGTTGGAAGGATTGTATGTGGAATGAAGTATACATATGAAGTCAAAATTATTCTGTGTATGAAGATCGTGGATCGGTGCCTACACATATCTTATTGAGTTGGTGCTCAATTGAGGAGATTGGTGTCTCCAATAGGTTGGTGCCTACATCTTGCTGAGTTGGTGCTAAACTAAGGAGATTTGTGTCTCCATTAGGTTGGTTCCTACATCTTGTTGAGTTGATTCTTCACTAAGGAGATTGGTGTCTCCAGTAGATTGGTTCATACAATATTTGTAATAGTAGGTTGGTGCCTACAATATTTGTAACAATAGGTTGGTGCCTACATACATTTATAAATATAAGTTTTTGTGGTTTTCTTGTGTAATGGTTTCCACGTTAAACTTTGTGCATCGTGATTTGATTTCATATGTGATTATTGTTTCTCATCTGATGATACATTGATGAATGGTTAAATAAATTAAAAATTATCTTATATTGATTCACCCCACCTCTCAATATAAGAATAAGTTCAACAATTTCGAGTATCGACCATCATTACATCCTGTACATGAGGCCAATATAAGGCAACAATCATTGTATCATATGTTTTACTAAAGATGCATTCTCTCGCATTCTTTTTAATCTCACAAGTGTTCTCATCATGTTTCCTCTCACAAAAATTACACCAAGTTTTTGAGAGTATTGCCTTAGGTTGAAAACTATGAGTTTGATTTCTCAAGCCAACATGGCTGGAGGTTTCTATAGAAGTATAAGTCACCCATTTTCTCTTGAAAGAAGTCATTTTGTTTCTCATATCCTGTACAATTTGTAACACAATTGACATATCAGTTTGTTTTACATAGTCCTCAATATGAAGTCTTGTTCTTGTCAACTACTCCTTGAACTCTAAACAAGTTTGTAATGTAGATCCCAGAGTGTTATCATTATTTTCTTCTAACCTACGACGATCAGAAGATGGTAATACATTATAATAATGCATTGAAGTAGCTTTATTGTGTGGTCAAATGATTTTTGGAATCTGATTATATAATTTAGTGAAACGTAAGTTAAAAGAATTGATTGTTTCACCATTGTTGTAAACAAGATTATTGTAATATTTCAACAAATCCACTAGAATTTGAGGTTGTCCATAAATTGATTTAAACCAGTAAGATAATTTATCCCAAGTCGAAAAGAATTTAGGTGGAAATTCGAAGAAATAGGTGACAACCTTTCCTTCCAAAGAATTAACAAATAATCTCATGCATGTAGCCCCAATGTTATGACGTGCATTTGAAAACACAACTAAATGGTAATTAATAGATATGGTTCCATTGTAAGAGAATTTGGGAAAATTATCTTTAAACTTCAGAAGAGGATTGGTAGTTAGAGATAGATCTAAAGGAGAGGATGCATGCCATGGAGTAGGATTTGCATCCTCTTCAAATTGGAATAAACAATATTGCTTGATCACTTTCACAAGATTCGTGGTTGATTGAACATGATTAACATGACTATACATGCTTACAATCAAGGATGAGGAAGAATCTTGTGATGAAGTAGGTCCACTAGTATTATCAGAACTACCGAAGAAGTCACTGTGACTTTCTTGGGAGAGAGTGATATTGATAAACTTGTAACTCCAGTCTTAGAATCATATAGGGATGTTTGAAGCCTTGGTTGAATGTTTTCTAGGATTACCTTTCTTCTTCCATTCTCAAAGAAAGGTTCAAATTCATGGGGCTCATTTTTTGTTCGTCTTGATGAACAAGATTGGGTGGTCATAAGACAATCTTCTAACAAGGAGGTCGATTACAAGCCTACCGTTGAATGACTTATCTTTGTTCTTAGATTTCAATATCACGAGCGATAAATTCCCAAGAACATTCAAGCTCTTCATGGGTGAGGATAGTTTCTAAAACTAAATCAAAGAGACCTTAAATGATACTTCTTTGGTTAGGAAGACAAAACCTTATGTTTGGTTGTTGTAGGGTAAGAAAATTCATTAAACCAGAAAAATGAAAAAGAAACAAAAGAAAAGAACCATAGAGTAAAAATAACTTCTCGCCAATATGGTTACCAAATAAATGTTAATGCGAGGAATGGAAAAATCCTCACTCAAGCATTTTTGAATCTCCTCAGGCTAGGTGAGATAGATGAGATAATAACCATGGGCTTATAGCATGTCAAAAATCTCAATCACACCTCAAGAAATGGATTCTTGGATCTGATGTTATTTTTAAGTATTAAAATTTTGTGTCTTTTATATGAAATAAAATGAAAAAATAGAAAATGTACTTGAAAAATGAATTAATGAAAACATGTGAATAAGCAAATGAAAGAAAGCATAAATTTGAAAATCAATATACAACAAGTCTCATAAATGAGAAGAAATCAACAAATAAGTTTAGTTATCTCAAATTGAGTTACAACTGAATTTATCTTTTCAAACCCCAGCGAGGGTTTTCATCAGTGTTACACTTAGAAGTCTAAGATAAAGACAACTAGTGTCAAGAAGATGAAGACTAGAAAAAAAAACTAAACTGGATCAGTCCAAGCTACAAGTTCATCATATTTTTGAACTCTGCAAAACTAGCATTAATTAGCATTGAAAAGAATTCAAAACTTCCAACTAAAACCAAATAGACATTCAAGAAGAATGAATGATCTTGGAGCATGTCAACAATCAATGCTTCCTAGTTTTTTCTTCGCCATTTTCAGAATAACCTTGCTATCAACAAGATAAGTTAGCTCTAAAGAAACTCAAAATGGAATGAATAAACAAATAATAATCTCACTTGAGGCTAGAACGAACAAACCTTATCAAAAGTTTTATTTCTCTATATTCTCATGTCCTCTCTGTCTTGCTCTCCTTATTTTATATCTTCATAAAGCAGTTTGAGTAGTTCAACTACCTTTTGTTTAGAAAAGTTAAATAACTTTATTTAGGTGAACACAACTTTATTTATAATAAGGGTAATAAATATTAAATAATAGGCATGGTCCCAATAGGTTTTCTTTCCTTTATTTCCAACATTTCCCTTATAACTCCAAAATGATTAAAAACTATGAATATATTAGCATCATGAAATATATCAAATAAGTAACCCATTCAAACCATACCAAATCAACAAACACTTGTATCTCCCAAAAATATCAAAATGGCATGATATTTAAAGTTCTCAAAATAATATCATATGTTTGTTGCCCATCCAAAATGTGCATCGAGTGTCTAAGTGGTAATATCATAATACAAATTAAAATAAATCAGGGTATTAATTTTTGAATAATTTCTCTCTTTCCTTTCTTCCTTTTGACACAGATGGCCTCATATTGAGAAAGTCCTCCTAATAAGACTTTTTCAACTCTAGGTTTACTATTGCAGGTTGTATGTTACTGAAGGTGATCTCTCTCTCTTATCACTGTCTACTTTGGCTGAAGGATGTTTGGAATGTATGGAGGAGGATCGAGATGTGTATGAGCTAGGTGAGTTATAAGGTTTCTTTCCTTTGTCAATTTGAGGCTCATTAAGAGGCACTTTGTAATTTTTAGTAGGTGATTGGGCCATAGAGGTAGAAGATGCAACATGTGGTATTGATTACAGAGGAGGAGTTGGAGGGAAAGGGTTATCAAGAGAATGAGCTATACTAGAGGGAGGATTTATGGGATTATTGTGCCAACCATTATTGGCTGGATGCAAAGGGGGCTCAAGAAAATTTGCAATGTTAGGATGTGGTTGCAGGGGAGGATTAGGGGGAGCTTGAGGTTGTGGTAATGCTGGCTTCCCACCAAGGTTCATATAGCTTGTTTTTACCAACAAGTTAATATCTTCATAATCAACATCAAAGTGTATGGAAAACCTCATTCTCTTGTGTCTCCCCTATTGCCGAAATATATTTGGAAATCTTTCCCTTCTACCTCTATTTCCTATATTGCCACCTCTGTTACTCCCTTAACTAAAAAATCTATTGTAATTGCCATCACCATTCCAATAAGTGAAAAAATTAATAAAGTAAAATACAAGACACAACATAGTAAACATCTATTACAATTTTGTTTAAAATGATTTAGCTATGGCTCTGAGAATGACACAATAATTCAAGCATGCAAGGGAGAAATGAGTAGGAATAATATAAATAGGGAAGAAAATACATAATTTGACAGACAACCTTCTCATTATTTTACTTTCAAAATTTGAACTATACACTTCTTCGTAAATTCTTTTCATATGAACAATCTATATCTTTTGAACACTGGAAATGTATGTAAATGAATAAATATATGACTGGGATAGAATGATAAAGGGAGTCTAATTAGAAAAAAATTACATGAAATGACATTAACGAATGGAAAATTTATGTTCAATGTTCATAGACAATCAATCAATGTGTTCCTAGATTATTCCTTTCACCCAAAACTACATTCCCAAACTACATAATAATTTGAGTTTACAACAATCAAATCAAAATGTCAAACTGCCCATATATCATTTTGAGACCAGAAAGTAAAATCAATGTCATATGCAGGTTGATCATAATGAATAAATCTTTGATGGATCCTCTTTAAAATATTCTCTTAAAAAATMTTTTAAACTACATAAATAGGGCAATAATTACTCAAAATTACAATGAAATATGATTGGGATAATAGGGGAATAATGCATGGAAAATGATAAAATTGAGAGGTTAAATGTCCAATTTTTGTAATCAAAATTAAATAAAAMTTTCACTTGGCTATCATGCCTTTTTATCCCATTGCAAAAGATATATTTCTTCTTGATAATTGACAACTCAAATCCTATATAATAGTTGAATATCAAATGCCTCATGAATAGTAAGTTGACAACTGTCACACAATCTATCCAACATTACTTTCCTTAGCGGACCCAGTTCACATGACCATGGTCATTCAAGACTGTTGATTTTTTATTCGATGCAAAGGTTGATATGTGAATCAACATGTATCCATAATAGAATAAAGGGCCTAACATTATAGCCAAGAAGAGAATTAAATCGACGCATGGCCTCATTCTTTCATAATGAACAAAGTAAGTGTCGAGCACAATATGTGCTTGTTTTTCATAATAAATCCAAAAAATGAAATAACCATTACACTACCAGGTTAACCAATAGCTCGATTAGAGCTAGAAACTTAAAATTTGAGCGAGAAAAAGAACTCAGTTTGTAATGGGTATAGTCTCAGTCGAGATAGTATGGAGCCTTCAATCAATTCATTCATATGGACAAGGTTTGAACCAAGGAAGGAGAGGGTATTCCCATGGTTGGTCAGTAATAAACAAATAATCTATAAAATCACATCCAAACTCAACAAATATATCAATAATAGAAATGGGTTCGACCCATAACTCATTCTTCTTAAAAATTATTTATGTAATAATGAAAAATGAATGTATGAACTTGGGTGAAGTAACATATACAACAAAGTGTAAACATAATCATTTTTTGCAAGTGAAAACCCTTGAATGGCATTCAAATATTCAAACAATCATTCTTTCTTCATGAGTGAAAGAGAGGGAGAGAGATGACTTTCATACTCATTACCATCCAACTCAGACCAATGACTACTTCATCTTCTAACAAAATCTTTGAAAAATATGTTTATAAACTGGTGAGTACATACCTTTTCCATAGATCATTTTCATACTAGCTATGGAGGCCGAGACGGTTGCAACAACGAATAGAAGGAGGTAAGTTTCCAAATCTGAGTTGTAGTTCTTCCTCCACAGACCAAAAAACCAAATGAAATGACAATAACCCTAGCCAACAAGAGGTGGTAAAACAAGGGCCTATGGACATTAATGCCCACGTCCTCTCACATTCAATGCATGGCCAACTAATTCTATTTATGTTGATATTCCAACCATTGACTACATCTTATACATATTCCAAAATGCAATAGGTTTCAATTCATATCGATTGCATATTAAATTTTATCTCAAAGCATATCATTTCAACCTTTAAATTTAGGCTTATGTACTATGATAACCTTTTCATGTAGCGCACATATGCCAAATCCCATGGATCTAAACTTATATCCATATCATTTGTATATTAACAAACTAAATGGTATGATCATAATCCTTATATCATATGTCATATGCATTTCTTAACCATTTCCCATTTATGTTTCAATATAATTCCAAACCAACACATATACATAAAGTTTGAAAAACTCAAAGATTTCATACCTTGCCATGTATTGACTATAATGTTCACTTATTACATTACTCACTTCACATGGAAAATTGCAGAAAACCAAAATCAAACTATATAACTCCTCAAGACAACTTAACATACCTTGAATGCCAAAGTATGAACAAAAAAGCCTTTAAGTCACTTGGCACAGAATCTCATAGGAACATAAAGGACCATATTCTTTGCCAATGAATAGTTTCATGGATATCATGTTTAATATTTCCATAATGATGAGAAGGGAACAAAGAATGTTTGCAACTTATTTGATATTTTGATCATAGTTTGATGCTTTCAAGAACTGCCATACATCACTCTTACTAGCAATGCAAACAATTTTTTTTGCATGATCCACACATATGCATTCATAAAATACCATAAGAAATTTGGAATGACTAAACCATTGATCTTAGCACCATAAATGAAATGATGCCTCAACTAAAAATAATGATATGCCAATATGATGAGGGAAATATTATGCTAGGAAATAATCACTCCATGTTTTCTCCTAAGGGACCCCACCTATTAAAGATATTAATATTTAATAATATATAGGATTCACAATTCTTTGCAAGTTTTTATAGTAGGTGATGAATTATGAGTCAACACTTCTGATTCCGAGGAAGGATTATTAGGATGGTAAAGGGTGAGTTTTTTAGTGGAGTTTCCCTGGGATATTGTCACATCTCCCGACCTGCAATTGATATAGGCATATGTCGTGGCCAACCAAGGTCTTCCTAATATTATTGGATACCCATCGAAGTTGGCCTTTCATTGAAAAATCATGAAATTTGCTGGATATTCACAATAATCAACAAAAACTATTACATCATCCATTATACCCTCTTGATTAATAGTAGATCTATTAGCCAATTGAAGGATAGTAGGGATTGGTCGAAGGTTGGATAGCTGGAGTCTTTCTGTAGTATCCTTTGTCACCACGTTAATCGTGCTCCCTAGATCAATCAAAGTGTTGGGAACGAGGGTATTGTTGATATGGACGTTAACAACCAGACTCCCCGGGTCTACATATTTGTTCATGAATATTTTACCTAACATCAAGTCCGCTAGCTTTCCTATAACATGGATATTTGGGGGGTCTTTTTCCTTCCTTCCTAGTTTTCTTATACATAATTCTCGCACTACTTTGACATATATTGGGACATCCTTAATTGCTTGAAACACATGGATTTTTACACATACATTTTTCGGTTCCCATAAAATATCAAATTTAGGTTGTACCGAGGGTTTTATCTATATTGGTAATCATTATGGGTAAGGTGGAGTTGAGACAGGTTCAAAAGGCTTGTGTTGATCCATATTTTCCGTGGTGGATGGCTGCAAGGATGGGGAAGAGTCTTGTTTTTCAAGTTCACGATCCTCCTCCTCATATTTTTCTTGAATGACAGGTGAGGTTTGGCTATTGACTACTTTCCCTAAGCATAATTGTATTATCACAATCCACAAAAGAAAAAAAAATAAGTCAGAAAAGGGGTAGTTCAACATTGTAGATGGGATGAGTTACTTTATTGTCTAGATTAGACACATATTTGGCAAGAATTTGTTGTGGTTGACTGGACAATAATTGCAAATTGCTACTTATATTGAGTTGGAGAATGTGGATGAAGTGTAGAGTGTTGAGGTGGATTTCCAAAAGATGAATTTCCT
>JASDQU011379050.1:8593-21538 GCA_032191745.1 Picea mariana | reverse complement strand
TCTATGTCCCCAACTGGGTTCTATGTTGTCTCCTCATCAATTCTCAGCATATGTTGTGTGACCTTGAAGGTGTCGCTTCCCTTCACCAATACCTGACCTATTTATTCCTATTACTTCTGCATAGGTGTTTGTTGTGTCTTCTTTGTCTATTGCACTGTAAATTGTTGCTCTATAGGAATTTGCAGCCTTTGTAGAGTATCATGGAATTCCACCAACTTAGCCATGATTTCTTCCTTTGCACCTCTGTTGCGCATACCACATCTTCGCCTCTGTCTTGTACTTTGTCTTCCACTAAATTGACATCGTCCTTTCTAATTGTGATTACTGGAGGCTTCTTATGGTATTTCATTTTATTTCGTGTTTTCTCCTGCAGTGTTGCATTTCTCTTCGTCTGTGAGGGTTGCACCCCCATCTTCTTCTTCTATGAATCCTCCTCTTCGGGCCGAGATATTTCTCCATTATTTTAATCACCCTTGATTTCTTCCCTTGAAACTATTTATTTATTCTTGGGATTTTTCTCTGTTGCACTGCTTCTTGACACTTGAGCATTCTTTGCAGCCTTTATAGTGTTTTTGGCTAGACTACTTGTCTTTTTCGATGTGCCTACCTCTGTTTTCTCCTTTGGTTTGGCTTCTTTATTTTTGTTGGAACCTTCCACTACGTGGGACAGTCTTTGACAATCCATTCAACCTCTTCCCTTGATGCATAGTATTTCATTTCCAACCACTTTTTCTTCAGGTGCCTTGTGTCCTGGATCCACATGTGATGTTTATATGCCTTAAACCTGGAAATACCTTCATTCTCCTAGAACACCTCAATAGGAATCCTCCACACTTTTTTTGTTTTCTGTTGCATGTCTTCCAGAAACATGGAAAACACTGTGTTGTTTTATTTTTGATTCTTAATGTCCTTAGCTTGCTAGAAGGTTTTGTATCTAGCTGCGTAACACTTCCCCTTCCTATATACAAATGCTGAGAACTTTAGTTCCTTCCATCCTACCAAAGATATGAGTATGAGGAGCAAGGAATAATAGAACTCAATTCCATTTTCCTGTGCATCCCTAGAGTCAATCAAAAATAGATTTAATAGGTATGGTGCCCAGCTAAACATCACTCCTTTTGCGCACTACATGGCTACTTCTATGACTCCTACTGGGGCCTCTTCCTTCCTGCACTTCCTCAACAATTTGCAAGCCATTATCTTGTTGGAAAACCTTGTCGCGATGTCATTGATGTATTTTATGACTATACCTCGGTTCCCCCTATTTGTTCCAAACTGCTCTTTCACTATTTCTGCAATTTCCTTTTCTCATGATTTATTCTCTACGTACTCTGCGGGTTGTGTGCCAATAGTGGGAAACCTTGTAATTTTTGCAATCAAAGAAACGTCAATGGGGACTCATCTATCCATCCATAGGATACCTCCATGTACCTTGGCCAATAACTACTTCACACATAGTCCCACATTCTTACCATGCCCGAAATGCGGTATATCCAACAGGTTCATGATACCCGAATTATACAACCCTGTATTCCACTGCGCGAGCTCCAAGATGGGTCTTCCTAGGGGTCCTATCTCCTTAGTGTCCTCCAAATAATTTTCCCGTGCAAGGTATGAAAACCTTCAGAGGTGTCACGTTGAATGTTGAGTGGCCAATTGCTATCTTCCTCACACAATTTCACCTAGGTTGCGCTCTTCAGATCTCTATTTGCTCAAAAATCGCTAATTCTCGAACTTTCCCATGCATTTCCCTTTTTATAGACCTGCTCATTAATGTTTTGTTTGATTTCACATTTTTTCCGGTCATTTTCACAGTGTCCCATTTTCCCTGCCCATGATGTCCAATTTTCTCGCACTTCTTTCATTGTCTATTGCACACGACTTTTTCCAATTTTTTGCCATTCAACCAACTTCCTCCTCTTTTTGTTTTTTCTTATTTTTCTTGTTTTTATGTATTTTTTCTTTCCTAATTTCTACTATAGTACACTATACACGTGGCTTCCTTAGTGCACTACAAATACTGAGAGTTAGTAGATCGGTTGTCCCTATACAGTTTTAGCCAACTACCATTCACCATTCCTTGCATTTATTTTGATGTCAATTCCTTTAACTACATAAACCCTCCATTTATTACATACTTCACTTCATATGGCCCTAGCCAATGCATCCTGAACTTACCGGGATGTTGCAAAAATTTGTTGTCATAGAGGAGAACTAGATCTCCTTCCTTAAATCTCTTGTTCTTTATGTGTCTGTCATGCTAGGATTTGTCCCTTGTTTTCTGCACCTCTTGGTGGAATTCTTCCAGAATCCTGTCTTCTTCTAGTTCCATAAGTTGACTTAACATGTCTTTTATTGCACCTCTTTCTGTCATATTTGTAATTGTTGCCACGTGCAGACTAGGTACCAAATTTTCTAATGGCACCACTACTTCTTATCGATACACCAATTTGAATGGTGTCTGTCCTATCAATTTTTTATATGTAATCTTGTATTCCCATAATACTGCTAGTATTTTTAAATCCCAATCATCTATGTTCACATTACAAATCTTTGTCAAGGAATTCTCCAAAATCTTGTTGAAAGATTCTACTGTCCCATTTTCCTAAGGATGATATGGTGTACTCTTCTGGTGATAGAATTCAAACTCCTTAGTGATATCCTGGATGGTACTATTGATAAAATGGGTGCCTTGGTCACTCATCAAAACCCTGGGACATTCGAATCTTGTAATCACCTACTCAAATGAGAAGTGTGTTGTTGTCTCTGCGTTGCAATCCTTGATTGGTGTTGCTTCTACCCATATGGATAAATATTTTGTCAAAATAATGATGTATCTTGCTCCTAACGTTCTTGTTGGTGGATTAATAGTTTTGACAAAATCTATTTCTCACTTGTCAAATACCTGAAGATTTACTTGGGGTCTTAGGGGAATCTCATCCCTACTATTGGGTTTGGAAACTCTCTAACATACATCACATTTCGGGCAATATTCTTTTGCATCCTTATGAACTGTTGGCCACCATAAACCTGTGCGCAATACCTTATGTGCATTACCCTTTCCTGCATAGTGTCCTCCATCTATACCTTCATGAGATTCTGCTAGAACCATGGGTCATTCATGTTCCATCACACACTTTCTCAAAATGATATTTGTGCCTAGCTTGTATAAATGAACTGCAATTAGTTGATAGTCTGCAGCTCTAATTACCAAGTTTTTGTTTTTCTTGGTACTAAACTCCTTTGGTGCAAATCATGTGCTCAAGAATTCAATGATATCAACAAAGTACTCATCAACTATCTAGTCTAAAAATAAATGTGCATCAGGGAAGTTGTATTCTAAGTTAGTAAGTTCTTCTCCATTGGTTATCCTTGATAAGTGCTCTAGTCCTGCATTAAGCTTCCCTGGTTTAACTATTACTTCAAAATAAAATTCCTGGAACAATAATAGCCATCTACAGATCCTCCCCTCCAACATTGGCTTGTTGACTAGATATTTGAGGGAAGAATGATTTATGAACATTTTAAAGTGCTTTCCTAGTAACTAATTTCTAAATTTCTGCAGTGCATACACCAGTGCTTTAGTCGTTGTCTACTGTGCGACAATACATACATGTCGCAGGTGGAAGTGGGTAGTGTCTTGCATAGTGTCCTAGTTGTTGAAATTTGTGGTAGACTACTGGCCCTCTGCCTCGTCCAAGTCCTACTTTACCCCAACCTCCACCTCTAAATCTACCTCGATCTCCATGTGGTGCATTGTATTGGGGTATCTGGTTATATACTGCATGATATTATACTATGGCTGCACATTGTTGTACTGTGGATGCACGAGATTGAATTGCGGTTGCGCATTATTGAACTGTGGTGTGGCTTGTCCTGTCATCATCTTTGCTTGCTCCTTGTAGGTGTCTGAAGTTCTCTCTCTCATCAATTCCATCGTTCTACAATCCTTGTCATCATGACCCACTGATTTGAAAAAATTGCAGTAAGAACTTTTTGGCACTGTCTTATACTTATGCATCATTGGAAAATGATATGGATCATGCCTGTGTGTCTTACAAATCTCACACCACGGTCCTCCTGTAGGAAAGGGTTTTTTCACCCATGTGGCCAAGTATTGCGCAAAGGTTGGAAATTCATTCTTATGGTGTCTTTATGTCTTGCATAACGTACACCAAACAAATTCTCTTTCCCTTTATTCTGGTTTAAATGAAATGCCAGATTCTTCAGATCCTTTTTCAATTCTTCTATTGTTGGATTTGTTTGTTGATACTGGTTTTCTTCTAGCTATAGGGCTGCTTGAAGCGCCTCTGCCTAAGTTTTAAATTTCTATTGTCTCAAAGGATACTTCAAGTGTGGTAATAGTGATTTCACAAATAATTTCCTATGTTTCATGTCACCTATAGAGTACTTCAACTTACCTTTCAGATGTTTGAACCTTTGATCAATTTCCCAGACAAACTCACCTGGTTTTCGGCTGATCTCGATCATTTTGTTCATATACTAGTATTATGAGCTTGTCTTCTGAAATTCATTTACCAGTAGCTTTTTCACCTATGTGATAGTCTTTGGTGCTCCTCATGGATTGTTTACATCAAGGCTCATGTACCAGTCTAGCGCACGGTCTCTGAGTGTTATGGACAATTGTGCCACTTTTGTGTCCTCTTCTRTGACCTTCTTTGCTTCCCATATCTTTTCACAGATAAATAAATGCTTCTCAAGGTCATCTGATGCCTCACCCTGAAACTCTGGTAATATGATAATGGAATATACTCCTTCCATTTTGAAATGTGTTGAACTACTGCCTCCGTGCGGTGTAGATAGTTGACTATTACATCTTGAACTTGTACCCCCAGTTGGTTGTCCTCTATTGGACCCCTGACTTGGTGCTCCTTATGAACTGTTTACATCAAGGCTCATGTACCATTCTAGTGCACGGTCTTTGAGTTTTATAGCCAACTGCACCACTTTTGTGTCCTCATCTGTGACTTGCTTTGCTTCCCAGATCTTTTCACATATAAATAAAATATTCTCAAGTTCCTCTGACGCCTCACCCTGAAACTCTAGTAATATGATAGTGGAATATACTCCTTGCATTTTGAAACGTGTTGAACTATAGCCTCCACGTGGTGTAGATAGTTTCCTATTACTTCTTAAGCTTGTACCCCCGGTTGGTTGTCTTCTATTGGACCCCTAACCTGCTACCCCTCTTCTACTAAAAATTGGTTGTCTAAAAGCTTTTGTTCCTTCAGGTGTATTAATCGCACATGGGGTTGTAGGTTCCACACTAACTATGATCTCGACTAGAGTTCTTCCTTATGTTCTTGACCCTGGACCTCTTTTTTTCCTTTCATATGTTGCACACAGGATTTCCTCAATATTCTCCACAACTTGTAGATCCTCTACCTCTTCTTTATCACTTGCCAAGCCTTATTTGTCGGCTATGGCCCTATTTTTGTTATTCATCTTATATTTGTAAGGTCTACTGATGCACGTCGTTCCATATTTTTCCATTATATGATTTGTCTGGTCCTTATACATCATGATTGGGTCCATGGCCTCCTTATGCTTCCCCTTATCCATCTCCCTGTCCATATATGAGACTTCTGTTAGTGCTTCCCCCCTTCCCCCATGCACACAAGGAAGTTTAGTTGTATGATTCCATGGTCATCACGCCTTYGTCATATAATAAAATATTGATAGAAGTACAAAGTGATATTATGTACCTACCTTTGGGTCCCTTCATAAAATMCTTCTTTGAATGAGTGTATGACTTCATAGTATCAACTACAAATTCAATGATAAACCTTGCATTMATATTGTCTAACCAAAAATCTACTATGCATGTAAATTTATTATTGACTTGCTGCAACTGCGCGATTTCCACGGGATGCCACTCTAGATGTATTATCTGATTCATAGGATGGTTTTCCTTCAACCTCAATAACCATTCTTGCAACAGATGTGGGAATTCACAGAAAAATACTTCATGCAAGTCACTAAACACATGTTTKTCGAGATATTTGCGTGGTGTATATTTAGGGTTTTTGTTGTCCTTATGCACAAAATCAAKTTCCTTTKTCCTTAACCATGTTTCAATATCCACCTTCGTTGGATTCCATGGCCTGAACATTCCTATCTATGTTTTCATTCTCCGTGATGTTCTTCAACAAATCYATTTCAATCTATCCTGTGTAGTTCCAATCGACAACAGAACCATTTATTGGGTGCTTGGGATAACCCAGGTTTTGATGTCAAATGTTTCCAACAAAACCCTCAAACTATCATCCCTCCTAGTAAACTAGAAGGCAATTCTACGCACARATTTCACAACTTAGTCTCACCTAAGATATCTTATGGGGGACTACAATACTCATATGTCTGCAGTCAGGGAAGGGATTTGGACTGTACTCTGTTCCTTTTCCTCACGAATCACACTTATTATCCATTCATCTAAATCTAGTATTCATTCATTAGCCAAACTATCCATGCATGTTGTCATAATCTAAGTTAACCATTCATTCTTTAATTGATAAATAACATAACAGTAAAACAACCATTTAGACACATAAACACATTGGATTTACCGTGGTTCACATCCCCTGGGGCTACATCCACAAAGATATGTCTCTTCTTCTCTTTTATTCATCATTCTACAAAATATGTATTGTTCACATTACGTTCTTCAGGATTACAATAAAAAATTAGGATGAGGTCCATCTATGAGGTGGAATAGACCACACCAGGCTTCACGACCTATGACCTAACCCTCAAACACTCRCTTTTTCAGACCAAAACTATATCTCCTTTACCAACTGACCAATGGCCAATCTCTACTAGACCTCCTAGGCCTTTATTTATATTATTGTATTGGCTTATAKCCATTACATYCATCTCCAAAACCCTGACCCTAACATGGCTAGGTTTTTTTGCATGTGCACCACGTTGCTTTTCCTCCATCTTCCTCATAATGCTTTTATTTCATCTTATGCATGCTATTTTCCCTTCATCTTCTGCATGTTTCTTTTCCACCACATATGGCATGTGCTCCAAAAATATGATTCTCTTTCCAAAAATAGGCCTACGCCCAAAAATAGGCTTTTCTCTCCCAACATAGGCCTGCGCCCAAAAATAGGCTTTTCTCTCCCAAAATAGGAATGCACCAACAAATCGTTTATATAAGCCACAAAAAATGGCCCTCCTTCTAGCACCAATTCTKTTGATAGGTCTAAATTCACCCGACAATAGAAATGGGTACTCCCTGGTACACATTCCCAACTAGATTATGCATCGTTTGGGTTAGGAGTCCCATCCTAAATTTGGCATGGCTGACATTGATACTGTTTTTTGGGGTTTTATCCAGTTATGAACCGGTTTGTCGATGAGTATGGATGATGAGTGGATATGAAATTAAAATATGTAGATGAAGTCTATGTATGAAATGAAAACTAATATATTACCAATCTACTCTAACATATCCTAGCTAGGAGAAAACTAAAGTAACCGGCGAGTTGAAAAATTAAACTAAATTCTGCGTAAACTCCTACACAGATAGTTGGAATAGAAGAGCAGAATTAGAAACAAGCGTGTACACACACACATAACCAGATTAGTCCAAATTACAACAATGCACACATTAACAACCTAGAAATCTCAAGGCACAAAGGTATTTGAAGAAACACTTAAAACAATAGAATATCACATATTGCATAAGAATTAGTCCATAAACAAATTATCATCCTTACAATCCATATGAACAACTTTCATCTTCACTTGAAATAATTCACCGCTTAGATTGTTTTTTCACACAAAATAATTCCTTCTTCAAAAAACTGGCCCCGAGGGATTCTCCTTATTAGCAGTTTCAATAGTAATACATAAAAACTCCAGAGAAAACTCTTCAATTTTAGTTGACACTGTTCCCAAAATAGTCCAAAAACGTACAATGTTTGAAGAGCCAAAAAGACCTTTCCAAATGGGCCTCTACTTTAATTTATACAATTTCCTAGGTAACTCCTAGGTGACTCTTCACTTCCTTATTGAAGAAGCCATTACAAAAATGGTTCAACATCCTATTTCTAATGACAAGTGTATAATAAGGAAAAAATTGTGGTTGGCTGAGAAAAAAGACAAAATACAAAACATGTTATGTCATGATTAAGCCACTATTTCATCTTCATTCATGGGTTTTTGTCCCTGATGTATGTCATCCAGATCTATAGTTGGTCAAACAGGGATCTGATTCTCCTCTAAACTAGTTGCTCCAAAGCTGCATTGTTCATGGCCACACTATCTTCCAAGGTGCTCATGTCTTTTTCTAGTGTGGTCATGAAAGATTGTATCATGGTATGGAGTTTTACCAGTTGGATCAAGTGTTCATCTATGACGTATGTGGTGATAGTAGTGTTTTCTTCAACTACTTCTCTCCTCTGATTTGCATTGTCGTGCACCTTGTCTAACAACTCCTTTGTCACAAGATTTTTTCCCAGCTCGTCTAGCTTTGGTACTCTACAACTCTTGATTAGTTCTTGCACAACTTTGTGTATCCTTGAGCATATTTCTAGTGATTTAGTAACCTCCCTATCAGATTTATTCCCACCTTTTGACAATGGTCAAACACATACATGTATGTTTTTCTGTCTGATTTTGATGGTTTGTATAATTCTGGAGGCGAGTTAGGATTTTCAGCAACCCATCTGTTGATGTCATCAATGCCTTCTCAAATAGTTTTGTATTGTGTTAGCTTTGTTTGTATCTAATTTTTCTTCTCAATGATTATCACAGCTGCATCTTGAAAGAGGTTCAGGTTATCATACATTTATATGATGGATTCTTCTAGCTCAATTCTGACATTTTCAACACTAACGTTGAAACTTTGAAGGTTTCTTTCATCAATCCTGACTTGCTAAAGATTTTCTTCTAGTTCCTTGATCTTTTCTTCTTTATCTTCATAATGTGGGAATAGTCTTTGAATGTTGTCTACATTGGAATTAATAAATGTGAAGTTGGTTGTAGTTGTAGCTATGGGATCTTCCCTTACATCTCCCATCACAAGAACATGTGTGACAACCGAGATAGGCATTCCTTCTGTCACCACCACTTTCTTCCCCTGTTCCTTCACAATTTGGCATGTATTGTTGTCATAGGTGAAGCTCCTCAAGTCAAGTACCTCACTTGGTTGGAATGGCTCCTAGATCCCAAGCCTTAAACCACCCCCTGATATATTTGTTCCAATATATACAATAGACATTTTTGGGATATATGTTTATATTGGGTGGGTGTCACCCCCTCTGTCTTCTGCCTCTTTCTGTTGTCTCCTAGCTTCAGTCACTTTGTCAACTGCCTCTTTAGATGCCTTTTGTACTTGTTTTGTTGTGGCTCTTGTTGCTACTTCCCTTGTTTCTTTCTCCTTTTGTTTGACTTCTCACTATGATGTAGCTTTTTCCTCTACCTTAGCTCTATCTCTCGCCTTGTCTGCATCAATATTTCACTTCTTCTTTCTTGCATAATTTTTATTTTTTAATACTCTTTCTTTGTCCCTCCTCTTCTTATCGGCCATTCCATCCTCTACCTCTTCTACTGAAACTGAATGTTTCAAGGAGGAAGTACGAGGAGATTGCTTGGTTTACTCTTCTTCCTCTTCTTTCTTCTTGGCTTCCTCTAGGCTAGACTTTTATTCACATGTGATCCTTCCTCTTAGTTTTCCACACCCGTTGAAGATGATTTCATCGTAGGCCCAGGTGTTTTGGTGCACTTATTCTTCCTCCCAAAGATCTATGGCATATTCCCAAGGCATATCAATCTTGTTGAAATGTTCTCTCAAAGTTCTTTTGGGGTCATGTCTCATGTATCACTCTTCCTCGAAGTGATAAGACAACAAGGTATTTACCTCTCCTTGGGCCTACTTATTATTTTTGAAGAAGTAATTTCCAGCATACAATGGCAGCGGGGGCCAAATTTCTTTCTTCAATCGGTATAAAATTCCTCCAACTCCATGTATGATGGTCTGGTATGCCACTTCTTRGARTACGATCTTGTCAAGTAAAAATCGGGGAAGCAGATGGGGTGGTTTCATTGCGCCATATACCCTTATATAAGTGTCATGCTCCATGAMATACTAGTCCTCAATCCTCCTTATGATCGCTATGTCTTTGTCAGTCATGCATGGGGAAGTGGTGCAGAAAATGAACTTGTATAATGGGGGAAAAAATTTCTCACATATCCTTTGGTATTCCATGCAGTACTTGTGTTCCTAAATCACCTTACAATATACATGAATTGCTAGATCAGATGGTTTCCAACTCCACCCCATCCTAGGGTATTTGTGAGATTTTCACATGATGTATAGAAAGTATGAAGACATATGGAAGCTTGGAAATGTTCCTGGATGGGATTCCTTTACTGAAAAGATGGCCACTGTGATATTCTCAGACATGATGTCTTCCCAGTTGAACGATTCTCCCTCATATGTGCAGTAGTATATTAAAGGAATGTAAGATAGGGAGAATTATGTTGCGTGAGGTTCCCCATATAATCTTCACAACATGGCTACTAAGTACTAGAAGGGTATTCTTAGGGAACTTGGGGGACATCCAATTTTAGGTCCATAATTGAATTGCTTGTCTTCCCTGTACCATTTTGGGAACATTTCCTTTAGCATGTGCTCAAACTCACTAAGGATATTTTCATCTAGCCTCTTGATTACTTTCTCAATATGATAACACTTGGCCAAATACTTTGGCATGTATGATGCTATGGGGTCTTTCCTTGCGTTGCAAACATATCTTCTGTATACATCTATGGTCTTTAGGATCCATGTGATGGACTCCACACATGGTAATATTGTTGGGTGTGTTTATACTCTGAATATGCCTAACTTCCTAATATTATTGAATACTTGAAGTTTGTCTGGGTCTTCAACTTCGGCAGAAAAATTAGATTTTTTTAACATATGGTATATTTCTCCCCATTTCAATGTTTCTCCATTCTCTTACAATAGTCCTGATGTATCATCATATGTGGCTCCGACGATTTTTTCTCACCTTCTGCTTGTTGGCCCCTACTTGAGGCCTTGGTTGTGGATGCCTTGCTTGTTGTTTTCTTACGAGGTGACATACTTGAACCTGTAATGAAAGATGAATTTAGCACGTATATTTTAATATAACATACAATTGAATGTGACTAAAGAGATTGAATTACCAGAGGAATCATTAGGGTCATCACTAGGCATGGAGTCATCATTTGAGGATATTAAAGTGATGGCAGGAATGCTTGAGCAACTTGGTGGAAATTTGAGGAAGAACGGGTGAAAAGTATTCTCAAACGGAAAAATCGGAGGTTTAAAGACGAACTCCTCATATGCAAATAGGAGGAGTTTGTGCTAAATTTTCCGAAGAAAATTAGTTTTGGTTGGTAGAGTTAATAACAACTCCTCTGATGTGAATCAGAGGAGTTAACTTTAACTGCTCCGATAACACATTAGAGGATATTTGTTTTTCATTTCTGAAGTATTATGAGGATTGATAGAGTTACTTGGAACTCCTATGATCATATCAGAGGAGTTAATGGGAACTCCTCTAACATGATCGGAAGAGTTACTATCAAGTGGTTGGGGAAGTTTCTTAGAACTCCTCCAATATATTGGAGGATTTAACAAGAACTCCTTCGATATGATCAGAGGAGTTGCCAAAAATATTCTCRTTGAAAGGCTGGGGAAGTGGAAAAATGAMCTTTGCRCCTTGTTCTTGGTAGAGATTCYAGGGTTGTGGCTTCATMGAAATTCTTGTGGTCTTTAGGGAGAACTAAAAGGGGAAATTCAAATGTTTTGAAAGTTGCRTARGGAAAAAGGGCCACAAAGGGGTTGCTATGGTGTAGTTAAGAAATTGGAAAGTGTTTGGAAAAAAATGTTTGCAGGGTGAGCTAAGGATATCGCAGYAGAAGAAACATAGTTGTGGCATGGAAAGAMAAAGGAACAAAGTATGAAAATAACCAAGAATGAAATCCTAACTCTAGCGAGGAAAAGAAGAGGCTTGTACATACCTGGAAACCTAGCACCACGTGGAGGATGTTTATAGTGTGTGAGTCTGGATGCAATGACTTGGCGTGCTCTCGATCTGAAGAAATCTCTTCTTACCTCAACTTCTAAGMAGAATAATGGAAGCGTGTACTGTTCATGTATATATATATATATATTAATGAGTTGTTTTGTATTAAATGCGGGTTGTTGGGGAAATTTAGGTTGGAGGACTTGAGAGCAACTTCTTCGATGAACATTGTAGAACTTAGTGGGAATTCCTTYGATGTTCATTAGATAACTTGCCTTAAATTMCTCTAAGTACATTGGTAGACTTGGAAGAAACCACTCCAATGTGAATCAGAGGAGTTGGAACCAACTCCTCTAATTCCATCGGAGGCGTTTAGGGAAACTTGTGCAATAAGTAAAGGATATTTGCGGTGAAAAGTGAAACTCCTCTAATGTACATTGGAGGAGTTAGGTGAAACTCCTCCAATGTACATCGGAGGAGTTATATGGAACTCCTCTGATGTACATCGGAGGATTTAAAACCAACTTGGCCGATTTTCTCATACTTTTTCAAAAATTGATTTTTGAAAGTTCTTTCTTTTGCACGTGCTTTATTAAGGTGAAAAATATTTCCCTAAGAGACTTGAGGTAAAGAGAGGTCAAATAAAATATCTTTCCACATAAAAAAACAAGGGGCTCCATTTTCTAGAGAAGATGCAAATACAAGTAAAGGAAAATGGAAGTTTGTAGTGCCTGTCACAACCCATCATTCTCTTGATTCAAGTATGATTATTCATCTCCTCTAGGATTAGGTTCATTTTATACCTTATCCAAGTAGTTGGAGTGGTTAAAAATAGTTGTATACGGGCAATAGGATGTTAGGAATCATGTAAACCTGTGAACCCTACCAAAAAATACAAAAA
>JASDQU011379049.1:3976-22489 GCA_032191745.1 Picea mariana | reverse complement strand
AGGAAGCTCTAGGCCACCTTCTTATGGAAATAGAGTCGCACCTAGAGCAGTTACGAAAAGTATTTCAATGGCAGTGAGTGCAACATCCCACTCATCACCAACGACGCAAGAAGGTCCACGACATTCTCAGGGAGAAACAAGTAGGGGCAGGGGTTCCAGGGGAAGGAACTCATTTCAGAGACCGTCATAAGGCAATGTGTAGGTTCCATCTCATGTTAGTTATTAGGGGTGTGTAAGACCTCATTACCAATGAGATTATCCAGAGTCACAAGTAGGCTTTGTGCATAGAGAAGGAAAGGCCCCGATGGGAAGAGAAAGTAGTAGCTACCAGATTTATGCAGCAGTCAATAATCATCAGGAAGAACATCAATCCACGGTGTTGGAGTCATCAGGAATGCTAAATTATGTCAATGTTAAAATTTTATTTGACTCTGGTGCTATAGATAGTTTCATTTCACCTTGTGCATTAGAAAAGTGTGGGTTGGTAGCCTACGAGCATGATGAATTTAAACAAGTCGAGATGGCTTCAAGGGAAAAACAAGCGGTAGGACCTAGCGTCGATAATTGTCTAGTAGACCTGGGAGTGTACTACTAGGTTGAAGGTGTACATCACTTCTCTAGGGACGTATGACCTAATCATTGGAATGGACTGGTTAGAAGCCCATCGAGCTATGGTAGATTATTTCAATAAAAGGGTGCTTTGTGTTGACGATGAAGGAAGATCAATAGAGATCCACAGTGTACGGAGAAAGGTCTCTCTATGCTTTATCTCGACCATGAAGGTTAAATGTTGCATGAAGTAAGGTTGTCGATTATATGTAGTGGAAGTAGTCAATGAAGGGAAAGGACCCTCCATGTATCATTATCCAGTATTGTCAGAGTTTGAGGATGTTTTTCCGAACGAGTTTCCTGGGTTACCTCATGAGAGGGAGCTTGATTTTACCATTGATGTAAAACCTGGTGTAGAGCCAATTTCCAAGACATCGTATAGGATGACGGCATCATAAATTTGTGATTTGCATATGTAGTTGAAGGAACTACTTGAATTAGGGATAATAAGTCCTAGTGTCTCACCTTGGGGTGCACCAATAATTTTTGTCAAGAAGACGGATGGTTCCTTACGACTGTGTATAAATTACAGGGACTTGAACCATGCTACAATGAAAAATAGGTACCCAATGCCACAGATACATGACCTCTTTTATTAGATGAAAGGGGCATAAGTTTTCTCAAAAATTGATCTGCAATCAGGGTATTACCAGTTAAGGATTAAGGAATGCGATATTCCTAAAATTGCATTTCGAACTCGGTTTGGGCATTACGAGTTTGTTGTAGTACCTTTTGGTTTGACCAATGCACCAAGAGTATTCATGAGACTCATGAATGGTGTATTCATAAAGTACTTAGACCACTTTGTACAAGTATTTCTAGATGATATCCTCATCTATTCCAAGAACGAAAGGGAACATGAGGAACACTAGGGAGTGGTGTTGTAGTGCCTTAGAAAGAACAAATTGTATGAGAAGTTGTCTAAGTGTTCTTTCTTCCAGAAATAAATTCACTATTTAGGTCATACCATTTCTGGTGAAGGAATCTTTGTGGATCCAGAAAAGGTAAAGGCCATTATGGAATGGCTAGTGTCGAAAAATGATCATGAGGTGAGAAGCTTCATGGGGCTAGTTGGTTATTATCGAAGATTTGTGGAAGGGTTCTCTAAGATAGCGAAACTCATCACCACCTTGCAGTGCAAGGGAGTGTGATATGAATGGAAAGATGAATGTGATATTGCATTCATCAAGGTAAAGAGGTTACTAACTAGTGCACCAGTTCTACAAGTGTCGGATATGAAAAAATACTTCACAATATACACGGATGCCTTGAAGAAAGGATTGGGGGCCGTGAAAATGCAGGATGGGGGAGTGATAGCATATGCGTCAAGAAATTTGATGCAACATGAGGATATTTACACTACTCATGATTTAGAGTTGTCAGTTGTAATGCTATCTCTAAAGCTTTGGAGGCATTATCTAGTGGGGCAAAGTTTTGAGCTCAAAACAGACCATGAAATATTAAAGCATCTCTTCACTCAAAGGGATCACAATGCTAGGTAGAGGCGATGGAGTGAGTTTATAAGTGAGTATTATTTTTTAATTTCATACCTCAAGGGAAAGGAGAATGTGATTGTAGATGCCTTGAGAAGTAGACCATGTGTCTTCTCCTTGGTAATCTTAAAAGTTAATTTGAGGGAGTGTGTGTTGGGGCACCTTCTTGGAGATAGTTGGTATTTAAAGGTTACTTCAACCCTCTAGAGTGGGAGGCAATTAGATCAAAGTATGAAGGATATAGCCTGAAAGAAAATATATTATTAATATATCAGGGAAGGATGTACATCCCTGAAGGTGGGGATATTCGAAGAATCATACTGAAGGAATCCCATAGAGAAATTTATTGTGCACATCCTGGTGTGAATAAAATGTACAGAGACATGAAGAAGCTTTTATTTTGGGTAGGAATGAAGCGTGATGTGTTCTATTTCATCTCCAAGTTACTAGAGTTTCAACAAGTGGAGGTTGACCACCACCACTCAACAGGTCTCCTACAACCACATGATGTTCCTATGTCAAAGTGGGAAGTCATTTCTATGGATTTTGTTGTGGGATTTCCACTCACATCGCATAGACACAATGTTATTTTTGTGATAGTATATAAGTTGACCAAGAGTGCTCATTTTATTCCAATTAAAGACACTTATGATGCCACTGATGTGGAACACATGTTTATAGGTGAGGTCATCCATTTGCACGGGTTATCCAAGAATATCATTTTAGATATGGACTCCCGATTCACATCTAGGTTTTGGACAAGTTTGCAGTCAACATTGGGAACTTAGTTGAAATTAAGCACAACATATCATCCCGAAACAAATGGGAAAACTGAGAGAGTAAATTAGGTTATGGAAGACATGCTTAGGATGTATGTTATGGATAATCAAACCCATTGGGAGAGGTACCTATCTTTGGTAGAGTTCACACGCAATAATAGTTTTCATAGATCCATTGGAATGCCACCCTATGAAGCTCTGTATGAAAGGTCATGTAGGGCACCATTGAGTTGGGAAAGGTTAGAAGACCGAGTGAGAGTTGGGCCAAAATTGATTCAAGAAATGGAGGAACAGGTGATTCAGATTAAGAAGCAACTAAAGGAATCACATGATAGACATAAAATTTATGTTGATGCACATAGGACTAACTGAAGTTATAAAGTGGGGGATCAAGTTTTCATTCGTATCAGACCTAATAAGAGTACCATTCAGTTCAGGAAGGGGACAAAGTTTTCACCTCTATTTATAGGACTGTTCAAAATCCAAGACAGAATTGGACCCGTTGCTTATTGTCTTGTACTTCCACCCCACTTAATAAAACTCATAATGTTTTTCATGTATATGTTATACGTCATTATGTTGCTGACGAATCTCATAAACTGAATTGGAAGGAATTCTAGCTATCAGATGTGGGAACCCTCATGGTCGAACCATTACGCATATTCGACCATAGGGTCCGACAGCTTAGGAATCGTCTGGTAGACCAAGTTAAGGTCCAGTGGGACAAATATAGCCTAGGATATGCTACTTGGGAGGATGCAGAGACCTTACGACGAGATCATACATCACTTTTTTGACCACCTCGGGAATATGTTTCTCGAAGGTTGGGTGTATGTAATGCCACCTTTTGACTTAGATGGTTAGAATTACTTAAGGTCTAATCACCTTTTGTTTTCTATTAACTATGAAACTATTAATGATACACTTGCAAAAAATTTAATACATATGGACCTATGTGAATGTCAATTCTATGAATGTTTATCGTTATTTGAATTATGATAGATATTATGCAATCTATTTCTAACTTGAAATTTTTTATATTTAAAGTTGTTGGTACGTGCATACCGATTTGAGAATAAGATTGAATGCATTTACATGATAGTAGTGCATATATATGTATGAGTTTGTGTTATAGACTAATCTGTAGGTCAATAGGCTATGAAATAGCCAAAGGATAATGATGATAAAAGGTTTATGTCATGAACATCGACCAAGAAACAATATGGTATGAATCTTTGTATGTGAAATTATATTGGTTCAACTGCATTGCTATGATATGTGGACAAGTGTAGGCTTTTCAGATGGTGAGATTGCCTGAAACTAAATATGAGAGCAACACAGTGTCACTATATGTTCCATGGTAGGGTGTTGACCCTAGTTCTATTAGTAGGTGTGGATGCATTTCTCACCGTGTATCCTATGAAACCTAGAGTCATGGGAGGGAGATGTTCACTCACGCTTCCCTAGACAAGTGATGATCACTGTGAGTTTCCTGTCAGGGAAGCTTGGTCAAGAGAGTTGACACTTCCACGTACGAGTTCTATTTGGAGTTAGTTCAACATAGTTGACGCTCCAAGATAGTCCAGCAAAGGGAGGATAGGGATGGAAGATGGAAGTAGGTTAGGGAGGAAGGATGACTAGAAGTAGTTGAGAGTGTGTGGGGATTAGCCTTATAGTAGAATTTCTTGATTTTCTCTTTTTGAAAAATATGTATATATGTCTATTTATAATTGCTTAAACTGAACTACAATTATATAAGTGAATGTCTCTTGCACTAAATTATTATAATTAATGGATTTTTCAAACATTTTAAATGCTTTACTATCTTTTATGAAATGAATGGTCTTGTTGATTGGATTGGACGAATACAAGAATTACCTTAGGTGTGATAATTATTGTCATTAATACATGTGTGACTCCTATATGTGCTAGCTACACATGCATGTCTTGCACATGTACACTAGTATGTATCAGTGTTTAAATTGATGATGTTGTTTATTTGATGTGGATGTATGAATCATGTGTCATTACCCTTGTATTGTAAATTATTCTAACTTCGGGATAAAGTTTCTTGAAGGGTGGGTGTATGTAACATCCCAATTTGATTATTTATTTATTGTAGTGTTAATTTAAATTTAATTAATTATTAAAACAAATTCAATAAGTCCTTTTATTATTTTATTATTAAAAAGGTAGGTGAATTAATTAATGAGTAGAAAAGGTTGTTGTGGGAATTAATGAAGGGATAAGGTTGTTGGGGATTCAAGGGAGGAGGATAAGGAAGAGGGGAGGGGACTTGGAGAGGGGTCTTTTGGTTTTTAGGGAAAATTGGGGGAAGAAGAAGGAGGATGAAATTATGAAAGGGAGGAGGAAATTGGAAGAACAATTTATTTTTGTTTTTGGGGAACTCTCACATGGGCATTGTTGTTGTTGGGAAGTTTGGGCTTAGGGGTCAGGAAACCACAAGGATTCCTAGAACTAGAGAGCTGGAGAGGTTGTTTCTAGTTGGCTGGGAGGTTGATATTCAGTTGGGCAGTTTGGGCAAGAACAAGAACAAGTGAACCAGGGGCTACATCAACCAACTTGCAGATTGAGGTAGGTGTTTTACTAGTTGGTCTGTTATTATTAAATTATTTTAATTATGTTGTCTAATTTATCATCATGTCTATTTACCATCTATTTACCAGTTTACTTCTTGCATGAAAGAAAAATTCTAAACTAAGTTGTAGTCATTTCAGTAGGAGATTAGGAGATATTTATATATTTTGAGGCCCTAAATTGGAAGGCCTTACAAATACCATGGAGGGACATTTTCCAATGATCGATTATGAAAAACTATCTTGTAAAATCTCTCTGTAATTTTTTTCTTTTGCATTAGTAAACTGCTCAAAGTGGCCGCACTGGCTGGGGCCATGGATGTTTCCCCGTAGGGGTTTTAACACCTCAAAACATAGCGGTGTTGATCTTTGATATGGTTGTGTGAGTGATTACTAAAGGTGTTCATACTTTTTTGGAATACATGTGTTGTCAAATGTGGTATCAAATCATGTTTGAAGACCCGCTCCTATTGTAGATCAAGATCACGAAGTCGAGTTGCATCATCTTCATTTTTTTGTCATTTCTGTACATTTATGGACTAAGAGGATTGTTACATTACGTCTGGAGCGCTCATTTCATTCAAGAACGATTTTCATTTCACTCGAAAAGGTTTTTGTTTTCCCAAGATACGAGCATTTTAGCTAGATCTGGAGGTATAAAGTGTGAATACACCCTTTTAAATTTTTTTGCAGAGTTTTATTTTATTTTTATATTGTTTGTTTCTGGGTTTCTACTCTTTTAGATCTGTGTATGCTCTTTTCCCCATGCCCTGTGCGATCTTAGAAAATTAGAAACAACTAGAAAAAGGTGCATTTTCCGAGTAAGCTAACCGAGATCTAACCCTTGTTGTCATTGAGAAGAGAAAATATTTTCTTGTGTGAAAAGAGGTTTTCTTTAGCACACTCTCTAAGGTTATCTTACACAAAAAAAACAACAAAAACACCCCCAATCCTCTTGCTAAACAAGACAATATTTTTTTCTAGACTACTTCGTTAAAAGTTTCTTTATTAAGTAAGAGGTCTTGAGTTCAAGTCTCTCTTTATGTTACTTTTTTTTTTAAAAGTTATGCTCCATTGTAAAGTGTATTTCACTTCAAGTATAAAAGTGAATCACTATAAATAGCTTTTAGAGTTATTTATTTTGCACGCAACTTTTCTTTTATAAAGTAACTTCATTGAAAAAGTGATCCTCACTTATTTTTATAAAAGTGGGCCACTTCATAAAGCGACTTACACCATCACATGGTCCTTTGGTTACCATTTATGATTTTTTTTAAAAGGGCATAACTTTCACATCCGAAGTCAGTTTTCAGTGTCGTTGTTTTTTAAACTGCCTAATTTTTCAAGATCTTTCCATCCATATCATCAGTTTCAGTTTTTAAATCCATATTATCCACATATTTAATATGACTTATTCAAGTAATCGTTTGCTTACTAGCACCAACTACTTCCAATGGAAATCCCATATGAAAGATTTATTAAGAAGTAACAAAAATTTATTAAGAAGTAACCAAATTTATTAGTTTATGTCTTGTTTTGAGCAAAGAATTGTTGGAAGAATAGGTTGAAGACTATGTGAAGGATCCTATTACAATTGATTCTTGTGGCCTTGTTGGAACAGGGGCAGATCTGGGGTTCAACGCTACAACAACGCACCAACAAATCCCTAACTACTGGCCCTTTCAGCAACACCTATGAAGCAGATGAAATCTCACCCGAGGTAGAGGCAGGCGTGGTTGAAATAATCAAGTGTCTGCAACCTTAGCAGGGACACAGATCTGTGATTATATCGCGTACAAAGCACTTAGCATTGGTCAATCATTAATGTTCAACTCTTATTATGCTTCGTAGATAGTACAAAGCATCACAGTGTTCAAAGGTATTTCAACACTTAGAAACAATAAAACAGATTAGGTCTAGTAAAAGGGGCCCAAAAGTGGATTGAGATCCCGTGATCTCTGCTTCGCTTGGCACTCCTTCTTCGACTAGCTATCGAAGTCCCAAAATAGGTCAAAATGAGCAAGGTTATCCCAAAACTTGGTCAAGGGCCAACATGCCTCCAATTGTCCATCAAGCTTTTGTGGACCATATTCATACAAATTTGGAGAAAGTGTATGTGTGTGTTGGAACAAAGGACCACCAAAATGGAACTTGAGACATCAAGGAAATTTGGTTGTATCTTCTGCTTTTACTTAATATGATACGATGGCATGTTTATTTCCCATAAAATCATTAGCATTGTATTACATGACTCCTTGATCACATGTTTAGGTTTCCATTGAATTTACAATCATTTCTTTCACTTTGGTTGGTTTGTGTCATTGCATATATGATCTCACAAGAGCACCGAAGTGAAGCAGGGACAACAGATATATAAGGAAGTGATATCTAAAGGTATGTCATCCATTCCTTCTTTGATATTGAATTCAATGATAACAACTTAGGGAAAGCATCATGCCCTGTCTTGTTTTGTTTTAGATCTAGGTGGATCTAGGGAGATTAGCTTATGTCCACATTTTGTTACACATTATTTTGGTCACTCTGATGATGACCCTACATGCATGTGTTCAGGCTCTCAAAACAATCTTTTACATGAGAAAAATGACCAAGTGTTTCCCCTACAAGGCATATTTTTAGAATGGCATTGCAGGCTAACAGTGGTACACAGTGCAGAAATCCTTGATTTCCGTAGGCTGCTCTATCCCTTGATTACAGGATTTCTACATGCTGCTATATAGGTAGAGTGTAGCAGCATTTGAAGCTAAGGAAAGGAAGACATTTCATGAATTTTCTAGAAGGAGAATCTTCTAGAATGTGAGGTGGCATCCATATGGTTGTGGTCTTATTGGCTTCTCTGATTTGGTGGGATCATCCTCATCCTTGTAACCACTCCAACTTCTCCTATATAATGATGGGTTTCTCATGGAAAAGGTTAAGAAAGATTGAGCAAAGAATTTCTATAAGAATAGGCTAAAGATGGTGTGAAGGATCATGTTATAATTGATGCTTGTGGCCTGCAGTTGTTCATCAGGATTTTGTGGACCATCTTCATACAAATTTGGAGCAAGTGTATGTGTGTGTTGGAACAAAGGACCACCGAAAGGGAACTTGCTACATCAAGGCAATTTGGTTGTATCTTCCACTTTTACTTAATATGATACAGTGACATGTTTTTGAGGCCCTGAATTGGAAGGCCTTACAAATAGCATGGAGGGCCATTTTCCAATGATCGATTATGAAAAACTCTCTTGTAAAATCTCTCTGTAATTTTTTTCTTTTTCATTAGTAAACTGCTCAAAGTGGTCGCGTTGGCTGGGGATGTGTATGTTTCCCCATAGGGGTTTTAACACATCAAAAAATAGGTGTGTTGATCTTTTATATGGTTGTGTGAGTGATTACTGAAGGTGTTCATCCTTTTTTGGAATACATGTGTTGTCGAATGTGGTATCAAATCATGTTTGAAGACCCGCTCCTATTGTAGATCGAGAGCGTGAAGTTGAGTTGCATCATCTTCATTTTTTTGTCATTTCCATACATTTATGGACTAAGAGGATTGTTCCATTACGTCTGGAGCGCTCATTTCATTCAAGAACGCCTTTTATTTCACTCGAAAAGGTTTTTGTTTTCCCAAGATACGAGCATTTTAGCTAGATCTGGAGGTATAAAGTGCGAATACACCCTTTTTAATTTTTTTGTAGAGTTTTATTTTAGTTTTATATTGTTTGTTTCTAGGTTTCTACTGTTTTAGATCTGTGTATGCTCTTTTCCCCATGCCCTGTGCAATCTCAGAAAATCATAAACAAATAGAAAAAGGTGCATTTTCCGAGTAAGCTAACCGAGATCTAACCCTTGTTGTCATTGAGAAGAGAAAATATTTTCTTGTGTGAAAAAAGGTTTTTTTAGCACACTCTCTAAGGTTGTCTTCCACAACAAAAACAACAAAAACACCCCCAATCCTCTTGCTAAACAATACAATATGTTTTTTTAGACTACTTCGTTAAAAGTTTCTTTATTAAGTAAGAGGTCTTGAGTTCAAGTCTCTCTTTTTGTTACTTTTTTTTTAAAAAGTTATGCTCCATTGTAAAGTGTATTTCACTTCAAGTATAAAAGTGAATCACTATAAGTAGCTTTTAGAGTTATTTATTTTGCACGCAACTTTTCTTTTATAAAGTAACTTCATTGTAAAAGTGAACCTCACTTATTTTTATAAAAGTGGGCCACTTCATAAAGCGAATTACACCATCACATGGTCCTTTGGTTACCATTTATGCTTTTTTTTAAAAGGGCATAACTTTCACATCCGAAGTCAGTTTTTAGTGTCATCATTTTTTAAACCGCCTAATTTTTCAAGATCTTTCCATTCATATCATCAGTTTCAGTTTTTAAATCCATATTATCCACATATTTAATATGACTTATTCAAGTAATCGTTTACTTACTAGAACCAACTACTTCCAATGGAAATCCCATATGAAAGATTTATTAAGAAGTAAAGGCTTGTACTGGATTACCTTTGTAAAGGAAATAGAACCTACTGATGCTAATAGGAATGTCAAATGGGATAATAGGAATGAAAAATCACATGGCATAATCATAATGTCTATCTCTCCTAATTTAAGGTTCCACCTTCAACAAATTGATAAACCCAATGAAGCTTGGGAAAATATTGAATATGTATTTGTAAAACACATTATTATTCGAGCGCAACAATTAGAAAATCAAGTACCGACTTTCAGTCCAAGTGATTTTTCTTGCATTGAAGACCATCTATCTAAGTTTAAAACACTCAAAATTTTATGTGAACAATGTAAGATACATATGGATGAAGAGTGATGCATCTATCTTATTGTTTCTAAGATATGTAGAGCATATTTTGGGTTTGTATCTAATTTTTATGCCATGAAAGAGGATCTAGGGAAAACTTATCAAAAACCCACTCTTGAGTCCTTTTGTGATTGTTGGAATAGGGGCAGACCCAGGGTTTAACTCTAATAGCGCACCAACGAGCCCTAACTATTGGCTCTTTCAGAAATTCCTATGAAGTAGATGAAGTCTCACCCGAAGTAGCAATAGGGGGTTGCAGGACACAGGTGTCTACAACCAGAGGAAATGCAAGTGGAATCAAGGCAACCATACATGGAGATCAGATTATTCTTTCCAAACATACACCTATTTCATACATTTATGTATCAGATCTAATGCATCATCAGAGTACCAGAGTAAAAAACACAACATCAATCACACACAACAACATGATATACGTGGTTCACTCTCTCCCTAGGGCTATGTCCACATAACTGTGTTTTATAATATATTAGGTGAAAGCTTAAAATTCTATCTACACTCTTAGCTTGCAAATATCTCTCCTTCTCTCTTTTATCTATCTCCCTTCCTTGTGCACCTAGCTATAGGATTGATATTCACACCCAGCTAAAGATCTTACAACACATACTTCTCTCTCCACACAATCCTTCTCTCTCAATAATAACAACAATCAGTCATCATCACATAACCGAACCCATATCAGGTCCTCTTGAAATTTATTTATATATTACAATAGTTCATCGATAGCCTTAGTCCAAAGCCATGGTGTCAAAACCCTAGATACCAAAACCCTAGGTCAACTTGACCCACGTTTTCAAGGCTTCACCACTCTATCTTTCCTTCATTCCCATGAGCTTCTCCAAAACATCTACTGATGGCTTTTTCTGCTTGCTAAATTGTCCATGATCTATATTCCTTGCTGATATGTCTTCCTCGATATCCTCGTCCAATGACTTGCTTTCTCGGACTTCACTCAATCTTTTCTGCTTCTTTAACCACTTCGACCTTATCTTGGTCAACCTTCCTTTTGCATAGTTAATGTTTCACCTTTTCTTCTATAATATTCACTTTCTTCCATAACCAAGGGCCAAAACGCCCCCAACACTCACCTGTGACTCGTCCCAAGGCACTCTGATCTAAATCTTTTGTTGTATCTTGACTTCATACTACGCACTGCAACCTGTGCTTCCTGTTCTATTCCTCCACCCTGTGTGTAGACTGTCTTTCTTGTGTCTGGTGCCCAGTGTCAACTGCACCTAGTACTGTTACACATTATTTTGGTCACTCTGATGATGACCCTACAAGCATGTGTTCAGGCTCTCAAAACAATCTTTTACATGATAAAAATGACTAAGTTCTTCGCCTACAAGGCATATATTTAGAATGACGCCGCAGGCTGACAGTGGTACACAATGCAAAAATACTTGGTTTCTACAGGCTACTCTATGTCTGGTTCACGGGATTTCTAATACTGATATATAGGTAGGGTGCGGTGGAATTTGAAGCTAAGGAAAGGAAGAAGTTTCATGAAGTTTCTAGAAGGATAATCTTCTAGAATATGAGGTGGCATCCGTATGGTTGTGGTCTTACTGGATTCTCTGATTTGGTGGGATCATCCTCATCCTTGTAACCACTCCACCTTCTCTTATATAATGATGGGTTTCTCATGGAAAAGGTTAAGCAATATTGAGCAAAGAATTGTTGGAAGAATAGGCTGAAGACTGTGTGAAGGATCCTATTACAATCGATGCTTGTGGCCTCCAGTTGTCCATCAAGCTTTTGTGGACCATCTTCATACAAATTTCGAGCAAGTGTATGTGTGTGTTGGAAAAAAGGTCCACCGAAAGAGAACTTGTGACATCAAGGAAATTTGGTTGTATCTTCCTCTTTTACTTAATATGATACAGTGACATTTTTCTTTCCCATAAAATCATTAGCATTTTATTACATGACTCCTTGATCACATGTTTAGGTTTCCATTGAATTTACAATCATTGATTTAACTTTGGTTGGTTTGTGTCATTGCAGATCTGATCTCACAAAAGAACCAAAGAAAAGAAGGGACAACAAAGATATAAGGAAGCAATATCTAAAGGTATGCCATCCATTCCTTCTTTGATAGTAAATTCAATGATAACAACTTAGGGAAAGCATCATGTCCTATCTTGTTTTTTTCTAGATCCAGGTGGAACTAGGGAGATTAGTTTATGTCCGCATTCTGTTACACATTATTTTTGTCACTCTGATGATGACCCTACAAGCATGTGTTCAGGTTCTCAAAAAAATCTTTTACATGAGAAAAATGACTAAGTTCTTCGCCTACAAGGCATATTTTTATAATGACGTTGTAGGCTGACAGTGGTACACAGTGCGGAAATCCTTGTTTTCTGTAGGCTTCTCTATGCCCGGCTCGTGGGATTTCCACATGATACTATATAGGCAGGGTGTGGTGGCATTTGTAGCTAAGGAAAGGAAGAATTTTCATGAAGTTTCTAGAAGGAGAATCTTCTAGAATGTGAGGTGGCGTCCATATGGTTGTGGTCTTACTGGCTTCTATGATTTGGTGGGATCATCCTCATCCTTGTAACCACTCCACCTTCTCCTATATAATGATGGGTTTCTCATGGAAAAGGTTAAGCAAGATTGAGCAAAGAATTGTTGGAAGAATAGGTTGAAGACTATGTGAAGGATCCTATTACAATTGATGCTTGTGGCCTTGTTGGAATAGGGGCAGACCTGGGGTTCAATGCTACAACAACGCACCAACAAATCCCTAACTATTGGCCCTTTCAGCAACACCTGCGAAGCAGATGGAATCTCACCCGAGGTAGAGGTAGGGGTGGCTGAAATAATCAAGTGTCTGCAACCTTGGCAGGGACACAGATCTGTGAGTATATCGCGTACAAAGCACTTAGCATTGGCCAGTCATTAATGTTCAACTCTTATTATGTTTCGCAGATAGCACAAAGCATCGCAGTTTTCAAAGGTATTTCAGCACTTAGAAACAGTAAAATAGATCAGGTCTAGTAAAAGGGGCCCAAAAGTGGACTGAGATCCCGTGATCTCTGCTTCGCTTGGCACTCCTTCTTCGACTAGCTATCGAAGTCCCAAAATAGGTCAAAATGAGCAAGGTTATCCCAAAACTTGGTCAAGGGCCAACAGGCCTCCAGTTGTCCATCAAGCTTTTGTGGACCATCTTCATACAAATTCGGAGCAAGTGTATGTGTGTGTTGGAACAAAGAAACACCGAAATGGAACTTGCGACATGAAGGCAATTTGGTTGTATCTTCCACTTTTACTTAATATGATACGGTGACATGTTTATTTCCCATAAAATCATTAGCATTGTATTACATGACTCCTTGATCACATGTTTAGGTTTCCATTGAATTTACAATCATTTCTTTCACTTTGGTTGGTTTGTGCCATTGCATATATGATCTCACAAGAGCACCGAAGTGAAGCAGGGACAACAGATATATAAGGAAGCGATATCTAAAGGTATGTCATCCATTCCTTCTTTGATAGTAAATTCAATGATAACAACTTAGGGAAAGCGGCATGCCCTGTCTTGTTTTGTTTTAGACCTAGGTGGATCTAGGGAGAGTAGTTTATGTCCGCATTTTGTTACACATTATTTTGGTCACTCTGATGATGACCCTACATGCATGTGTTCAGGCTCTCAAAACAATATTTTACATGAGAAAAATGACCAAGTGTTTCCACTACAAGGCATATTTTTAGAATGATATTGCAGGCTGATAATGGTACACAATGCAGAAATCCTTGATTTCCACAGGCTTCTCTATCCCTTGCTCATGGGATTTCCACATGCTGCTATATAGGCAGGGTGCGGTAGCATTTGAAGCTAGGTAAAGGAAGACGTTTCATGAAGTTTCTAGAAGGAGAATCTTCTAGAATGTGAGGTGGAATTCATATGGTTGTTCTGTTATTGGCTTCTATGATTTGGTGGGATCATCGTCATCCTTGTAACCACTCCACCTTCTCCTATATAATGATGGGTTTCTCATGGAAAAGGTTAAGAAAGATTGAGCAAGGAATTGTTGGAAGAATAGGTTGAAGACTATGTGAAGGATCCTATTACAATTGATGCTTGTGGCCTTGTTGGAATAGGGGCAGACGTAGGGTTCAATGCCACAACAACATACCAATAAATCCCTAACTACTAGCTCTTTCAGCAACACCTGTGAAGCAGATGAAATCTCACCCGAGGTAAAGGTAGGGGTGGTTGAAATAATTAAGTGTCTACAACCTTAGTAGGGACACAGATCTGTGATTATATCATGTACAAAGAACTTAGCATTGGTCATTCATTAATGTTCAACTCTTATTATGTTTCGCAGATAGCACAAAGCATCGCGGTGTTCAAAAGTATTTCAGCACTTAGAAATAGTAAAATAGATCAAGTCTAGTAAAAGGGGCCCAAAAGTGGACCGAGATCCCGTGATCTCTACTTCACTTGGAGCTCCTTCTTTGACTAGCTGTCGAAGTCCCAAAATAGGTCAAAATGAGCAAGGTTATCCCAAAACTTGGTCAAGGGCCAACAGGCCTCCAGTTGTCCATCAAGCTTTTGTGGACCATCTTCATACAAATTCGGAGCAAGTGTATGTGTGTGTTGGAACAAAGGACCACCGAAATGGAACTTGCAACATCAAGGCAATTTGGTTGTATCTTACACTTTTACTTAATATGATACGGTGACATGTTTATTTCCCATAAAATCATTAGCATTGTATTACATGACTCCTTGATCACATGTTTAGGTTTCCATTGAATTTACAATCATTTCTTTCACTTTGGTTGGTTTGTGTCATTTCATATATGATCTCACAAGAGCACCAAAGTGAAGCAGGGACAACAGATATATAAGGAAGCGATATCTAAAGATATGTCATCCATTCCTTCTTTGATAGTAAATTCAATGATAACAACTTAGGGAAAGCGTCATGCCCTGTCTTGTTTTGTTTTAGATCTAGGTGGATCTAGGGAGATTAGTTTATGTCCGCATTTTGTTACACATTATTTTGGTCACTCTGATGATGACCCTACATGCATGTGTTCAGGCTCTCAAAACAATCTTTTACATGAGAAAAATGACCAAGTGTTTCCCCTACAAGGCATGTTTTTAGAATGACATTGCAGGCTGACAGTGGTACACAATGCAGAAATCCTTGATTTCCACAGGCTGCTCTATCCCTTGCTCATGGGATTTCCACATGCTGCTATATAGGCAGGGTGCGGTAGCATTTGAAGCTAGGTGAAGGAAGACGTTTCATGAAGTTTCTATAAGGAGAATCTTCTAGAATGTGAGGTGGAATTCGTATGGTTGTTCTCTTATTGGCTTCTATGATTTGGTGGGATCATCCTCATCCTTGTAACCACTCCACCTTCTCCTATATAATGATGGGTTTCTCATGGAAAAGGTTAAGAAAGATTGAGCAAGGAATTGTTGGAAGAATAGGTTGAAGACTATGTGAAGGATCCTATTACAATTGATGCTTGTGGCTTTGTTGGAACAGGGGCAGACGTAGGGTTCAATGCCACAACAACACACCAATAAATCCCTAACTACTAGCCCTTTCAGCAAAACCTGTGAAGTAGATGAAATCTCACCCGAGGTAAAGGTAGGGGTGGTTGAAATAATCAAGTGTCTGCAACCTTAGCAGGGACACAGATCTGTGATTATATCATGTACAAAGAACTTATCATTGGTCAGTCATTAATGTTCAACTCTTATTATGTTTCACAGATAGCACAAAGCATCGCAGTGTTCAAAGGTATTTCAGCACTTAGAAATAGAAAAATAGATCAGGTCTAGTAAAAGGGGCCCAAAAGTGGACCGAGATCCCGTGATCTCTGCTTCGCTTGGCGCTCCTTCTTTGACTAGCTGTTGAAGTGACAAAATAGGTCAAAATGAGCAAGGTTATCCAAAAACTTGGTCAAGGGACAACAGGCCTCCAGTTGTCCATCAAGATTTTGTGGACCATCTTCATACAAATTCGGAGAAAGTGTATGTGTCTATTGGAACAAAGGACCACCGAAATGGAACTTGCGACATCAAGGCAATTTGGTTGTATCTTACACTTTTACTTAATATGATACGGTGACATGTTTATTTACCATAAAATCATTAGCATTGTATTACATGACTCCTTGATCACATGTTTAGGTTTCCATTGAATTTACAATCATTTCTTTCACTTTGATTGGTTTGTGTCATTGCATATATGATCTCACAAGAGCACCGAAGTGAAGCAAGGACAATAGATATATAAGGAAGCGATATCTAAAGGTATGTCATCCATTCCTTCTTTGATAGTAAATTCAATGATAACAACTTAGGGAAAGCATCATGCCCTGTCTTGTTTTGTTTTAGATCTAGGTGGATCTAGGGAGATTAGTTTATGTCTGCATTTTGTTACACATTATTTTGGTCACTCTGATGATGACCCTACATGCATGTGTTCATGCTCTCAAAACAATCTTTTACATGATAAAAAAGACCAAGTGTTTCCCCTACAAGGCATATTTTTAGAATGACATTGTAGGCTGATAGTGGCACACAGTGCATAAATCCTTGATTTCCACAGGCTGCTCTATCCCTTGATCATGGGATTTCCACATGCTTCTATATAGGTAGAGTGCAGCAACATTTGAAGCTAAGGAAAGGAAGACATTTCACAAAGTTTCTAGAAGGAGAATCTTCTAGAATGTGAGGTGGCATTCGTATGGTTGTGGTCTTACTGGCTTCTCTGATTTGGTGGGATCATCCTCATCCTTGTAACCACTCCACCTTCTCCTATATAATGATGGGTTTCTCATGGAAAAGGTTAAGAAAGATTGAGCAAAGAATTTCTATAAGAATAGGCTGAAGATGGTGTGAAGGATCATGTTATAATTGATGCTTGTGGCCTCCAGTTGTCCATCAGGATTTTGTGGACCATCTTCATACAAATTTGGAGCAAGTGTATGTGTGTGTTGGAACAAAGGACCACCAAAAGGGAACTTGCTACATCAAGGCAATTTGGTTGTATCTTCCACTTTTACTTAATATGATACGGTGACATGTTTCTTTCCCATAAAATCATTAGAGTTTTATTACATGAATCCTTGATCACATGTTTAGGTTTCCATTGAATTTAAAATCGTTGCTTTCACTTTAGTTGGTTTGTGTCATTGCAGACCTGATCTCACAAGAGAACTGAGGTGAAGCAGGGACAACATAGATATAAGGAAGTGATATCTAAAGTTATGTCATCCCTTCCTTCTTTGATAGTAAATTCAATGATAACAATTTAGGGAAAGCGTCGTGTCCTATCTTGCTTTGTTCTAGATCCAGGTGGATCTAGGGAGATTAGTTTATGTTCACTTTCACCGATTTATCCAATAACAAAATCGGTGACTCCGCTGGGGATACGAATTGATTGTGGTTTTTTGTTGGCCATTTTCTTTTAACCTATTCTTTTTACTTGAAATCAGTCTCTAAGTCCATGGGAGATACATTCAGATGCTCTGGTTTTGAATGTTCACTTAGATCCTTTACCTTCTTGTCAAAATTTCTTTATTTACAGACACTTATGCACTGTACCCTGTACATAGCATGTAAAAACCTTCAATTTCCATGCCCTTGTTGTTTTCTTCAGTGCAAACCTTCCACACCCTATCTATTTCTAGCCTGTGAAAACTCTTGATTTCCGCACTGTAATGTGATATTAGGCTACGACGACACCTGTGAAATGTTTTGAGTTGGGTTTTAGCCTCTGTTAATCCCAGTTTTTATTTAATCAGCTGGGAGGGACTTTTAATGCTAGCCCTTGACTGTTTTTTGGAAGTTTAACTTGTTGTTGATTGGTTTCGGAGATCAAATACCTCTCTTTTAATCTTTTTAAAGTTTTTGTCTTTGATTTTTATCAACAAGGATATAATCTCTGAACTTGTATCTGAGTTCTTGTTCAATTAAAAGTGTTTGATTGGATTCAGAGTTTTGGATTGATTACGTGTTCTAGATTTCTTGATGATTGGAGGTAATTTTTCATTTACATTTGAAGAAACACCTTCTTGTCATTTTTTTACTTTTATCTCCATTGAAAGTTTGATTTGGGTGGTTGTTGAGTGTATAATATTTCTTGGATTACTTGTCCTTTCCTCATCATACCCTTAATCTGGTTTTAGAAAGGAATAATTTAAAGT
>JASDQU011379048.1:5565-20144 GCA_032191745.1 Picea mariana | reverse complement strand
TAATGTAAATAATGTAGATAAAGTAGCTTTAGAAACTGCGAGTAAAAAGCCACAAACTACCACCCTTAACACTCGCAAAAATGTACCTCCGTTTTTGTTAACATTCGAAATCTTTAATAGAAACATGCATAATTGTATGGTAGACTCAGGAGCATCATCCAATGTGATGCCATGGTCTGTATGCCAAAAGATTAACGCCGAAGTTGAACCCTCCACCTTGAAAATCATACAACTTGATCAGACCAATGTTAAAGTTATAGGCGAACTAAAGAATGTGCTTATAAGATTATCATCTAACCCCAAGGTTCATCAAGTCATTGATATTATTGTTGTGGATATTCCAAAAGTGTATGGTCTGTTTTTAAGCAGGGACTGGTCGGAGCAGCTACACGGTTATTTCGCAACAAATTGGTCTCATCTATGGCTTCCAGAGAACGACAAGCCCAACAAGATCAAGGTAAATCGTGAATGCTACCTTAAGTTCACAGTCATAGATTTGAACGATCCCAATGAACCATTTACACCTTCTGCTGATTCACCCGAAGTATAAGGGATGGACACCTTTTTCGGCAATTTCATGGCCGAGGCTTCAACTATCATCAATCCAGAACAACAGTTCGAGATTGTAGCATATGTGCAGCCAACATCTTCTACTCAACGGTCTCATGTACCCGATGGAAATCAAATTTGGTCTCTTCATTTTGACGGGTCAAAGTCCAAAGAAGGAGCTGGCACAGGCTACGTTATTATCGATCCGGCAGGTAACAAAACATTGATTGCATGTAGGTTGGAATTTGAATGTACTAATAATACTGCAAAATACGAGGCTTTACTGCAAGGTCTCAGAAAATCTATAGATATGAACATTCAAAATTTCACTGTTTTTGGTGACTCCGAAATAGTGGTTAGATAGGTAAGAGATTCTATCCACTGTCTGTCTCCGCATCTTAAAAGCTACCAATCCGAGGTATGGAATTTAATGAATAAATTTTCTGCTTTCAATATAAATTCTATTCCTAGATTGAATAACTCTGAAGCAGATCTATTAGCTAATGTAGCTTCTAAACTCTTTCCTGCAGAAGGCTTATCCCCATACGCATTCTCCATCGAGCTGTTGTTCTGGCCATCAGTACCTGACAACATCACGAACTGGAGAGTCTTTGACGATGATCAGCAGATTATTAGCTTCCTGCACATGGAAGAAACTTTTCAAGGCGCGGTGATAGACGAACACATGCACGATGACAATTTGCACGATTTCAAGGTAATACCAAATCCGAGAACTCCTGAAACTTCATCGGATATGGTAAACTCGATCCCTAAATCTGTAGTTAGATTAGAGAAGTTTTATGATTTTCAAGATAAATTTAAAAAGTCGGTCAATTGTAAAACCAATAGTTCCTCGTTATCTTATGAAAAAGTAAACTTAGGAACTAAGGACAATCCGTAGTGCATTAATCTAGGGGTAGGATGTTCTCAACAAGAAAAAGTTGCATTTATTAAATTGTTCAAATAATTTAAAGATGTCTTTGCATGGACGTATGATGACCTTAAAACTTTTGACCCTAACATCATACACTGTGTAATTCCTATGAAGCCCCAAACCTTACCCTTTCAACAAAAATTGAGAAAAATGCACCCTAAGCTCGAACCGACTGTTCAAAGAGAATTGAATAAGCTCCTAAATGCTAAGATAATTTTTCCTGATAGGCACACTCAATGGGTTTCTAACCTTGTCCCAGTCCGGAAGAAAAGTGGGGAAATCAGACTCTGCGTCGATTTCCGAAACCTTAATAGAGCGTCTGATAAAGACAACTATCTTGTCCCACCCATGGAACAGATCCTTCAATAGGTATCTGGTTCTGAGAGGCTATCCTTACTGGATGGTTTCTCGGGATACAACCAGGTCCTGATGTCTCCACTAGACCAACTTAAGACCACCTTTCGTACCCCGTGGGGCACTTATACTTATCGAAAAATGCCCTTTGGATTGATTAATGCTAGTGCCACTTTATAGAGAGCAATGGACATTGCTTTCCGAGGCTTAATCAATCAGTCCATTGTAGTTTACTTAGATGATGTTACCGTTTTCTCTAAAAACAAAACCGATCATCTAGCTCAATTACGAGCCGTTCTACAGCGATGTCGTAAATATGACATCTCCTTGAATCCTAAAAAATCCATCTTTGCAGTAGAACAGGGTAAACTCTTAKGATTTATTGTGTCAAGCGAAGGGATGATTATCGACCCCGAAAGGACTCAAGTCATCGTGAAACTTCCCCCTCCTACATCCAAAAAATCTATGCAGTCTTTCTTAGGTCAGATTAACTTTGTGAGAAGATTTGTCCCCAGTTTCTCCGAAATGGTCAGGCCTTTACAGAATTTAATTAAGAAAGACACCCAATATCACTGGGGACCCCTAGAAAATCAATCTTTTAATGCAATAAAGAAGGCCATAATAGACGCTCTGTCTCTCATGAGCCCTGACTTTTCTCAATACTTTACAGTCTACACTTTTGCTTCTGACCGTTCCTATGCCGTTGTCTTAACTCAAAAGAATGTCGAGAACAATGAAGTGCCCATTGCCTTTATGAGCTCTGCTTTCAAAGGCATTGAACTTAAGTACCCAGTGGTAAATCGGCAAGCCTATGCTGTTTTCGAAGCAGTCAAGCACTTCCCGTCCTATATTTTGAAGTCAAGGACGAAATTCATTGTCCCTTACCCAGCCGTCAGGAACCTGTTAGTACAGAAGGAACTAGGAGAAAAGAGGGCTAACTGGGTCACCTCCTTGCAGGAGTACGACTTAGAAATTACCCCATATCAGATAGTGAGAGGCCAAGGGTTATGCAAGTTAGTTGCTGATTCAGCAGTGGGACAGCAAGAAGAAAGCGATACGTCAAACCTAGGACAAGACAATCAAAATCTAATCTGTTGCGCATAAAACCCTGTCAGTCCTTGGTATGACAATATAAGATTCTGTATTGAACATGGGTCAGCCCCCCGTCACTTGGATCCCACTAAAAGAAGAGTGTTGAGATTAAAATCCACCTCCTTTCATCTGGTTAATGGTATCCTGTTTCGTCAAAGTTTTGACGGTGTACTGATGCGTTGTCTTGAAAAAGACGAAGCAGAAAAAGGCTTGCTAGAGTTGCATGCAGGAGAAGCTGGTGGTCATTTTGGTGGTGACACCACTGCTCATAAGGTTTTAAGAGCCGGTTATTACTGGCCCACACTTTTTAGAGACGCCCATGCCTTGTGTTGTAAGTGTATCATTTGTCAGAAAGCATCAGGGCGGTTACAAAAACCATCCTTTCCTTTGCAGCCCCTTTCAGTACACTCTCCTTTCCAGCAGTGGGGCCTTGATATCATAGGTCCAATCAACCCCCCATCCTCACAACAACACAAGTTTATTGTAACAAGCACAGATTACTTTACCCGATGGTCTGAAGCTGCTGCGTTAAGAACCGTCAACACCAGTCAGGTAATTGCCTTTCTAAATTCAAACATTATCAGTCATTTTGGTATCCCTGATTGTTTAGTATTCGATAACGCTTCTTACTTTTCCTCTCTTGAGATGAGCGAGTTCGCTTTGGAAAAAGTAATTAAATTGAAGTATTATGCTAGCTATTACCCCCAGGGCAACGGATTGACAGAATCAACAAATAAAAACTTGATTAAAATCATCAAGAGAACGGTGGTTAAAAATCACAAAAATTGGCACAATGCACTGTTAAATGCGCTGTGGGATGATAGGGTAACGCCACAAGTTGCTGTAGGTAATTCCCCCTTTTTTCTCGTTTATGGCAGAGAAGCAATTCTGCCACCTCACATTCTTCTTCCTTCACTACAGTTTTCGCAGAAAATCCAAGAAGAAGATTGTCCCCCTTTGGAAAACCGAATCAATGCTTTGATGAAGCTAGAAGAGGTAAGAGCTATGGGAAGTGCTTGTAAACCCACCGGGATGCTGAACAGGTCTACTGGCAGCGGGTAAATGCATGCATGACGCCAAGACAACTTTGTCGGGGTACTGAACAGGCCCGCTGGCAGCGAAGCAATGTCAGGTATATGAAAATTTGCATATAAGAAACCTCTTAGTGTCCTTTATTCTGATCTAGAACTTCTTGGCAGGATACAGATGTCAGAGTGGGTTAAATGGAAACCCTGTCGAGGCTATGGATGCCTGTTGGAAGTAGTGGCTCTGTCAACAGTATTGGAGATTTTATATTTAATATCGTGACTCACTGGTCTTAAGATTGTTATCAGTTTTCATCTTTTAAAACACTGCTGGAATAGTTGGTTAATGGTGATGTTTATACTATTTTCTGGTTGTTGTTTTTGAGTTGGAATTATCTTTGCTATCCTAATCTGAATTTGTTTTTTTGGCAGAGATAACTGCTTCTACCAGTGTGTCGCCATTGTTGGCAGCCAATTCACATTTTTCTACTGTCTTATAAGCTGCCTACACCAGTGTTTTGCAAACCTAAATTTTTCATTGCAATTCTCAAATAAACGACACTTTTATTTTTGCGCTATTTGCACACTTACCTTCGTTTTTGTTTTCACAACTGTAAGCGTGAAAACTTGGTCTTCCGAAGTCACATTAAAATCTTCAATGAATTGTCGTTATCATTCTTGTTGATATGCCCATTGCATTTACATTTTATTTATCATTGTACAGTTGGCAAAACCTTTGGGTCTGTACTCATTTGAACACTCTTTGATTGATTATGTAGTTTCGTTTCATAAGTGATTGAGTTTGTGATACATTGGTGATTGGATTTACATGTTATTTGATCAATTTATTTGGCACATTGGTATACAAATGCATTGGCACATTGGTTAAACCCTTGGTGTGAATCACTTCATACAACACTTGGTATTGGTTTCGATTTGTGTGTTTGGTTTTAAAACTATGGCATAACTTTTGATTGCGCGAATGGCTTATCCACGTACCAAAAGTTTCAATTGATTGATTGAAATGGCATGGTTGTAACATATATGCGTTGTGTTTTGAATAGTTGAAAGCGCCGGCGGTTGTACCATGGTAATAACTATTCTGCATGGACAAAAAATATCTCCACCACCTTCGCACGATGTCATTAATGCTTACCCTTATCCCTGTTTCACCTCTGCTAGCATCGGGAAAGTTTTCAAGTGTTCTTGTCCTGTGTGTGCCACGTTCAAACCCTGGCTCATTCACATCGCTTACCGTCTACTCGGTTCCATGGCACCGGTGGTGTGAATTTAGCCAAACAGTAGCCAAGTCCTGCTACTGTTCGATAATGCCCGAAAAGATTTACAAGATAATGGTTGGCTCACGTTTGTACAGAGGTTTGAGGGTTTTAATCTATTTTTTGCACATCAGTTCACCCTGACTTTTGATGGGTGTAGGGCCAAGATAGGTGACATTCAGCTTGAAATCAGTGAAGAGTTCATCAACTCTGCCACAGGATTAGCAGCCATGGGCTAGCGATGGTTTAAAAACTCTAAAGTTGAGGAGGTGCCATGGCCATTATTGTTCCTCTCGCGGAAGGTCACATCTTGTGACAGAGGTATGCCCATTTCCACGCTTAAACCAATGTGGCGTGATCTTTTGATGGTGGTTAAACAATTCGTGACCTGTGAGGGTTGGTATAAACTAGTTTTTCTTTATCACCTTCGACTATTAATGAATTTTATGGGTTATCCATTGAATATGCCATTTTATTTCCAGCGTAGTCTTTGTAAAATGGCTAAGAGGTTTAAATGAGAGAAGGCCGATAGTATCTTGTTCCACCATGGCCTGATCAGACTCATCATTGTTTATCATTTAAACCTCCACGGTGATAGTTGGCAAGCTTTTATCTCTCGAAATGGTTTTGCTGATACAGAGCCTGTTCAAATTGACAAGCCTGTGGTTAATTAAACTAAGGTCAGGCCACCCATGCCTTTTCATGCCCTTATACCCTCTCCTAAACCCTCGGTCAACCCTGATATCGACCTACCCAACGTCTTAGTAGACAAGGTTGAGGCTATAAAAAAGCCTGTGGGTAAAAAGGTTAAAGGTAACCCTACTGTCGACAACAAAGGTAAAAAGAATGCCCGACTTATATCGAGACTGGCCCGGAATAAAACTAGGCCAAATGCTGAGCATAAGCCCATAGTCCTCAGTGAATTCTCTGACTCTGATGTCGAATGCTTCCTAGCTAGTGAGTACCCTTACTCCCAAGGTTTGTGCTTCGAGCCACCTTATGACTTTGTTTCTAATTTACCCCCTTGCCTAAGGAACAATCCTAGTTACCCAAGGATCGATTTCCCTAACGAAACCCTCGGCGATTTAAACAAACCCTCACCTGCATTTTCGAAGCCTGGATAGTCGTCATGTGACCAATGTAATGTATGGTTGGAATGCTACTATACCAACGTTCCCTTATTACAGTTGAAAATCAAATCATTGGAAAACCAAGTTGSAATGTTGACGAGCCAAAGGGATAAGCTTCAAGCTAATGACAAGAAGTAGAAAACCACTAGTTCCATCGTATTTAGGAATGTCGAATCGGCTACAGCCTTCGTCAATTCCAAACTGTTATGACCAAGTTGTCTGCTCGTCATCCAAGTATGAATTTCGATMTCAATTTTGTTTTGTGAATTGCTAAGATTAATATAATGAATTGAGTTTGGTTTTCAAATAGCTCTGTCCATCATTCGAAATGACTCTGTCATAGTTTTGTGGATCCTGTACATTGTTTTCATTTTGCTAAAATTAAATGAAGTTATGATTTGGTTACACGATTTGGTCGTGCCCAGTTTAGCAATTGTTTGGTTTTCACTGGGTTTGATTTGTTTGTCTATTRGTTTAAGTTAACAAAATCAATGGTGTTTTCTTTCGCTTGGATTTTGTTTGTATCCAACCTGAACATGAGGTTTTTACGCTAAAATTAGAACTCGGTTCTGTTTTGATTTAATATTATGTTGCTGTCATTGGATATCAATGGCTCTGATTTTGTTCTTGTGATTTGATTGTTGAAACGATTTCATAGGATTCAATTGGCTTGATAAATATGATGTAGTCTGTTAAAAACAATTCTGCTTTGTCAACATTTTCTTTTGGATTTGGATTATATCTGACTTGTGCAAAAGATCTCTTCATCGAAATCATGGAATTGTGTTGATTCATAACTCAAACTGTTCGATTCGCTTTTGTTTTGATTGGATTGTTGCATATATTGAGTTAGCACGATTGTTTTTATGAATTGGATTCATATCGGAAATAGACTTGATGTTGCTCTGTTGATTTTAAATTTCAAAACGAATTTGTTAAACTCAGATCGACATATGTCATCTCTATCGAATTCGTATCAGAAAATTTGGTTAATAGTTCGTTTTGAAATGAATTCAAGAAGTAGTTTCGTTGAATGTCGATTGATTTTGTCTGCCCCAATTAGCAATAACAAACAATTGGACAACTCTTACAGACCCTGTTATCAATCGATTGATTCCATTATAATTTCGTTTGTGATAATTTACATACCAGTTTTGATTTGATTCGATAATAACATGGATCATTTGTTATGTTTAATATAGCGCGGTCAATTTAGAAAAATGATCTATGTTAATTTGATTAGATTCGAACTGATTTTTGTGGATAGCTGAAGCAACTATTTGTGATTTCAATTGGTTATGAATCGATTTCATTACTTTCAGTTATCCAATGTGATTTTGTATACTTGAATTGGTAACGAATTAAACAGAACGCACTCATCTCTGTTATCATTTGGTTGAATACGATTTAGTGTGCTCGATTTGCATACAAGTGTCGATTTCCATGATGCTTTTAGCAAACGAATATTTTTGAATATGTTTTTTAAGATTTGCATTGATTTTTAATACGATTCTGTGTTTGATTTAGACGAGCTACATAATCACAAGATTCTGTAGCTAGTCTTTAGGATTAGATTTTTATCAATTTCATCAACAAAATATTCTCTTAACTTGTCCATTTTTGACCTCTTTCAGGTACATTCGAATTGCATTGGACATGCTCTGGCAGGCTAGGAGATATTTGTGTGATATAGTTTTATTTTTAAGTTGTTAGTTTGAGTGAGAGTTAGAAACTTGGGATATTTTCCCAGATTTATGTAAACAGTTTTGATAACTTCCACAGGGATGTTTTACCCTGTGAAGGTMTTTAAATACTTATTATTTTTGTAATAAGGATCATCCTCACTTGTGGGAGAACYAGGCTATGGATTTCTAATACAGACTGAGACAAAAGTTGATGTTTTGTTACAGCTTTCGCTTTCAATATATCAAACTTTTTTTTCAAGTTTATGCATGTCAGTTTGCAGTTGATTATAGACTACTTTAGCTATCATAATCTATTGCAGGATGATATGATTTGATTAATATGTTATCCATATCTGATCTCTTTCATTATTTAAAAGTACAACAATTACTTGGTTTCAATTAATGAATCACAAATTTCTCTTCTTCGTTAATTGAATAATTCTGTATAGATCTTTGCATGCAGGTTTATCTAACTGTGAAGATTTATAAATCATAAGATTGTTGTAGTTTTTATGTTTTGTTTGTCCTGTAATCATATTTGAAGAGCACAACAACTTCTAGTTTACAAGAAGCTCGTGGATAATTCTGTGCGAGTTTCCTCCCTCCGATCAGCTAAGACAATCATTATACAGGACAAACCTGGAGTGTTTCTTCAGGTTGGTTTGTTATTTATTTGATAGTTAATTTGTTAGTATAATTTAAGTAGTTTAGTTAGATATATGTGTAGTTTAGATTTGTAGTTAGAGTTAGTATTTTAGTTGCTTAGTTTAGTTAGTTTTCAGTTTATTTCTTTTTCATAAAATTATAAAAATAAAAAACAATAGCTCTCACTGTCTTAGGACATAATACAAATGAGTTTTTCAGGTTTCCATTTAAATCTGTAAATTGTAAATTTTGTACATTTTGTGAATAAGATTTATTTCTATTAGTAGTTAGACATTTAATTTCTTAGAGTTAGTATAATATTAGATAGTAGATTGTATACAGAATAGTTAGATTTGTTTTAGTTTGTTTAATAGTTATTTTTAGTTAGATTAGTTAGTTTAGAGTAGTTTTCTTTTTGTTTTCTTAGGACTTAGATCGGCTAACGGAGCCGCTAAACCCGTCAGGGTGGGTTATCCCAAATGGCTTGGGTTATTAGACAACCCCGGATCGGATCCACTCTCCCAGTTGACGGACGATCAATTTCGTCCGTCAACAGGTCCATTACCTAAACCTGGGTTCTCCAACTTCTCATGGCCATAACTCTCCAACCATGAGGAGTTATGTGACGTTCCACATACCATCGGAAATGGAATGACAAGAACTATCCATATAGGATAGTTTAACTAAAAAATTCATTTTCCTTAATCTCATTATTCCACAAATAAGCATGGGCTCTCTAACCATACTTCTAGGATAACTCAATCCGCAAAGTGTCTTCTTGTGAGGGATTTCACCATAAGGGGACCACTTTGGAGTTCATCCATTTGTACTTATTATCAACCATGACAAGACAATAATGAGTCATCTTTACATCAAACAAACTTTGGTCCATTACCCAATCCTTTGTGCTACTAAAATTCACTACCGTACTTTCTCCAATGGTTGACATCAGTCACTAAGGGTTGACATAAATCTACAATATTACTCTCCAATAGTTGACATCAATGAAAACAAACAATCCATACCAACTATCCATCAACCTAATCCAACTGTCTGACAATATCCCCCTTTGGCATTGATGGAAACACCAACATTGATGGAAATACTTAGTCATGATAACATTCATGCTTATACTCTTTATCAATGTTTCTTTCTCTCACCCTTTGACATCAATAGAAAAGGGTATCTCCCTTTGGGGATGCTCCCCTTGACTGAACTCTCCTTGGGGCTGCTCCCCCTATCTACGTGCCTTTGATTTTTCTTGGTGTTTATAATCCTATGATTACTCTCTTTCCCTTCATATGAATAATATCTCCCCCTTTGATAAAGGGTATCACTCTGAAGTCATATTGCTCATTCTTCCCTTGTGACAATCGCTCCCCTTTGAAACATGCCTCTATGCTCTCTCTCCAAGAATTTACCTTTTGCATCTGATAAATCTCTCCCCCTTTGTCATATTTATGGTGCTTCCTCGTGTACATCTAAGAAATATAAGATAAGCATTCAAAATTATAAAGAAGATACTCAAGGGCTTCCCATGGAAGCGGTTTTGTAAAGATGTATGCCACTTGTTATTTTGTTCCCACATATTCAACTATGATTTTCTTCTCTGCAACCCATTCCCGTAGAAAGTGATACTTGATTGGAATGTTCTTCATCTTGGAGTTGATCACCGGGTTTTTGAGATACTGATGGCACTTGTATTATCAGAGTTTGTGCTTAATAGATTGGAATGGGCTCATCATACTCAACCTATATATTTGTTAGAGTTTGTTTCATCCAAAGAGCCTATGTACACCATGATGTTGCTGCAATATACTTTGCCTCTGCTGTAGATAAAGATACTGATGATTGTTTCTTGCTTAGCCATGATACTAAACACTCACCCAAGTAGAACGCTGCTCCAATGGGGCTTCATCGGTCATCAATACAACCTGCCCAATCTGCATTTGTGTAGGCAATAAGTGATAGATCCTTTCCTTTTGGATACCATAATCCAAACTCTTATGTTCCTTTGAGATATATGAAAATCCTCTTCATTGATAATACATGTGATTCCTTTGGTGTTGCTTGAAATGGTGCCACCTGTCCAACTGCCTACATTACATCTGGTCTGGATATTGTCACATATAGTAAGCTACCAATCATTGACCTATATTGTCTATAGTCTGTAGACTTTGAATCATCATATTTACTCAACTTGCAACACTGGTTTTCATAGGAGTGGTAACTAGTTTGCAATCTTCCATTCCGAACCTCTTTAGAATTTCTCTGATATAGTTAGTTTGAGAAATAAAAATTTCTTGGTTTCTTTGACATATATGAAGACCCAAAAAGAAGGATAGTCCTCCAAGTAATGACATTTCAAATTCATTTTGCATATCCTTTGCAAATTTCTTGCTTAACCTGTCATTAGTACTTCCAAAACAATATCATCAACATAAATTTCAATTAATAAAATATTACCTTGAGTTACCTTGATGTAGAGGTTGTTGTATGCGCTTCCTTTCCATAGTTCATAGGGAGTTTTTTCATTGTTGTTTATGAGCATTACTCTGTTTTGAATGTGAACCAATGTATGCACTGCATGTGTCCAAAACATATCTGTCAATTTGGAATCCATTAACATTGTTCGAGCCATTTCTTGTGTAATTATCATCCATTATGATAATGTTCATTTTTCTTTGAATCACTCTCTGAATCAATCTATGAATCCATTCTGTCATCCACTATCATATATCTATCCAAACCTGCTAAGTGTTCTTACGCATCCATCTCTGTCCATACTGTCCAAGAATCTACTTGCACAATTGTCTATAATGATGACCCATTTATCACTATACTATCATGAAGTCTTGATTAATCTATCAAACTATACTTCTACTAACTGGTTTCTCTGAATCTATCTTCTCAAACTCTGCAAGTTGCTCAAAGGATGTTTCTTTGGTCTGTCACAGCTATCGTATAGACCCCCCCTATCTAATATTCATATTACTTGGGAGTCTCTAAGTTGGATGGCTCAGAACAATTCCTTCTCTGATGTGTATTCATCGTCATCTTCATTGGTAGATTCATCATCATCTTCATTGGCAGGTTCATTATCTCTCTGAGCTCCGACTTCTTTCTTTCTATCTGTGGATTCATCTTTCACTACAATGCCTGAAAGTACAATCTCTTGAACCTGTTCCTTATTTACCTGTCCATCCTTTCTTTCAGTTATTTTCCAAACCTTTCTCTATATGACATCTTTCCTTTTCTCTGTAGAATTTTCTTCATCTTGTTTTATTGCTAATCTTGCGATCTCTGGTACCTAGTCTTTGTTCACCTGTTCTTCCTATTTTCTTATCCATACTTTATTATATATGATATCAGTATTCTCTTTCATGGAAGTATCGATCATGCTTCTACAATCACTGGCTATGTGTCCATAGTTATGAAATTTGTAACACTTAATGTTACGTGTAATCACATAGGCACGAGCTGCTTGAACATTTCTTTTATAATCCATGCAATCTGCAACCTTATGTCCAAAGTTAGTACAATAAAAAAAATGACCATAAAATAAATTTTCATACCTGGGGGTGAATGATATTCTTTGTGGCGTAGTCCTTCTAAATTTTTTCCTTGACTGATCATGATCATGATTAAAGCTTCTTTATGGCTTGAACATGGATGGTATTCTTGAAGATGTATCTTCAATAGTTTTCTTAGATTCTGGTTGACCATGATTCCTTCCTTTGAGTACTTCTGCATAACTCTTTCTATTTTCTTCATTCTTCTTTTCTAGCAACGTAGAGTGCTTCTTTTCATTCTCTATAATTGATGTGGATGTTTCTATCTCTTCAACGTTCTTGTTGACCTTGGTGATTTTGACTCTTAGTGTGACAACTTCTTCTTCAAGATTCTCAACCTCTTCTTCTTTCTTCATTATCTGAGACTTTATGACCTCTTTTGTTCTCTTTTCTTCTTCAAGTTGGATTTTCAATGTAATTATTTCTTCTTCCAGTCTTCTCTCTTCTTTACCAAACTCTTCCTCAAGTTGGTTTAAGTCATTGGTTCTTTCCTTGAGATGATCCGTCAATATTTTTTCTCTCTTTTCTGCTTCTTCCTTTTGTGCTACTATGTTGGCTTCTAAACATTTATTTTGATATTCTAGAGTTTCTTCAATTCTTTCAGCCTCTTCTAGTTGAGCTCTTAAATTCTTGATGACCTGCTGATCATTTTCAGAACCTTGAACATTTTTCTTTTGCTTCATCAATTCTTTCTTGGATGACTTGTTTTCTTTTCTTTATTTCCTTAGATATTTAATTGCACTGATCAATTTTTCTCTGTAATCAACTTCTGCTTCATCATACTCTTCCTCTTCTGAATCTGTATGACATGATGAACATCTTTCTTCTTGTCCTGTATCTGCATCTTCTTTGGAATTTTCTAAATCTATGATGGGTGAAGAACATATGTCATGTAACTTATCCCAAAGTTCTTTGGTTGATGAACATTTACCAACCTTTTCTCTTATTAGTTTAGGTAATCCTTCCCAAATGAAATCCATTGCTATTTTGTTATTCTTCTTCAATTCCTTCTTGGCTGCAATATTTTCCCTTTTTGAACTATCATATCCTGTAATGACTGATAGCCAAATATAATGTCCCTGTGCCTGTAAAAATACTTCATCCTTCTGCTCCACATATCATACTTAAAACCATTCTGACCATTAAACATTGGTACTCCATTCTCAGAATAATCCATGATCTCCTTCCAGTGGTTAAATTGTTTTCTGAAGGAACCTCCCTCTAATACCAATTGTTGGATTACTGAGGGGGGGGGGGTGTGAATCAATAATAGAGAAACTTAATCCTTTTTAACCATATAATCCAAGTGTTATATCAATGTAGCATTATCATCCAATAACTGCAGAGTAAATAAGCAATGAACAAATGAACAATCATACACATACACAATACACCAATGTTTTACGTGGAAACCCAAAGTGGGAGAAAACCACATAATTCTTTTTCTTATATGTCTTGAAGAATTACATTCATTGGAAGCACCAACTTCCTTTGTTTTCTAGCTACAACTGGAAGGAGGCTCCAACCCCCTAGTTTCTCAGGCTACAACTTGAGGGAAACTCCAACTCCCCAATTCTCTGAATACAACCAGAAGGAGGCTACAACCCCCTATGTTCTCCAGATACAACTAGAAGGAGGCTACAACCACCTATCCTTGCCTTATCCAACCACCCTGAAGTAGAAGTAGAATGATGTAACGATTGTCACACTATTACTGTGAGATATACCATTGTAAACCTGTACCAAACAACCTGAACCATGCATCAACCTATACCTCAACCTGTAAACAAACTGTACCGTAAACAAGTGCATCAACCATGCACCAACCTGTACCAACCAAACTGTACCATAAACAAGTGCATCAACCATGCACCAACCTCTACTTCAACCTGTACCATGAACAAGTGCATCAACCATGCACCAAACCTATACAAATAACCTGTCACAACAACTTGTCCAAACAACCTATCACAACAATCTGTCTCATCAATTTTATCAACCAAATCAGATCTACTCACCAACATCAATCACCAATACAACTCTCAAAGATGTGCATCAACCAAGTATAACACAACAACTCATAATCATCACCAAGATCAATATGTACTTATGATAATACAAGTATGCTACATCATCCATAAACCATGTGTCAACAATACTACTAAAAAGTTCCTACAACCATGTACCAAGTATGTGCCAATCATGTATCAACTACTCATCAATATGTACCAACATCATCAACTATACACTTCATGTATGTGCCAACTCGTCAACAACTTGTCTCAACCATGTACCTGACATGTACCTCAACCAAAA
>JASDQU011379047.1:0-21194 GCA_032191745.1 Picea mariana | reverse complement strand
ATGATTGATGATCAAGTGGCGGACTCACCATTTGTTGATCCAAATATTATTTCTATGGATATTCAAGAGGTTTCCAATTTACCTCCTTATGACACGTATTATGATGATTATGACATTTTTCTTCTAGAGAAACCATTTGTAGGTTCATCTCCGGGAGATGATTCTTTTCAGCATTCTTATGAAGGTTTACAACCCACACATTTCAACCATGATGATAGACAACAAAAAGGTAGCGAGTTTTTGAAGGAAATTCTCTACCCCTGTGATTTTCTTCATTCCAATTTCTGAAAGACAGAGTTCACCATCTTATAAACCAGTAGCCTTCTGAATATTTTATTGATCCCATAGTTTGTTATGCGGAAGGTTTTACCAATTCAATTTTGTAGCCATCAAGTAGTTGTGAATTTGAAAGTGAAGATCATGAAGATATAAATATTTTAAGTGATCATGGATATGAGAATAGTCAGACATTTTTCTATTCGAACCATTCATTTCCTAAAACTTTATTTCGAGAACAAGTTGGTCAGCAAACCGTTTTCCTTTCTTCCTTTGAAAATCGAAATAACATTTATTTTGAAGGATATCATGGGTGATTTTCAAACTCTTTCCAAACTGTTGGTGAGTATAAAGGATTGAAACAAAAAACAACATATGAAATTGAAGATAATTGTTTATATGTGTTGATCAACAAGAGGTTTTTCTTCATGAGATGCAAGATCCTTTTGCAGCATGTTTGCAGTCAATGAGTGAGCTTAAGTTTTCAGATTTGGTCAGTGATGAAACTGATTTCAAACTCTTAGATGCATTTCCTTTAATTAGGTATTCCTTGTTGCCTTTGAAGAAACACATGCAAAGGATCCAACCGGTGGACAAGATGCTTGCATGGATGTATTAGATTTTTCATTTCACTTGATCAAACAGCTCAGGGGATAGCTTAGGGTAGGTAGGTTGTGTGAAATAAGCTCAACACCCCGAGCATCTCTTTCAGTAGTTAGTTTTCGGTTTGCATTTGGTTTCATTTGAGGGTCATAGGTCAGAGCAGTGTGCACAGGTTAAAGGTTGGGAGAAGCCCATGGATAAGGCACTAGAATTTCATGTTCTTGGAGACTCATAGAGAGGTCTCCATCCCCCATGGAGCCTATGTTAGAAAAATAATTTGTATCCATAAGAGGCTTGCCTCTCAATAAGAAACTAAATAACCTCTACATGCATATACATGATTCTAACCTATCAACTCAAGGTTCTTGATTAGTCGCATCATACAACAAAGCATAGACATTCTGTAGCACCATGGCACTGTGGAATTTTCTATATAGGATGGTCTTCCATTTTACTACCTAAACTGCTGCCAAATCTGTTAACCAGTGTAATGATGGCGTTATGAATTCCATAGGTTGTTACCAAATCCATTTTCATGTCGGATGGTACCAAATCTATCAGCGTTGAAGTGATGTAGCTGCAAATTATGATGGCACTATCCAATTTCATGCAGACACATAAGTGAGTGCTACCAAAATTTTCTACCGAAATTTTGGCAGAGACCAAATTGTGCAGAGTTATTTTTGGACGCTTCTGCGAGTTTTGAGTGACTAACTTAAAACTTGGATTATGAACCATTGAGAAGGTATTTTTGAAAACTGGAGGAGGTTTTTGTTCATCACATACCAAATAAAATAAACCTCTCTCAATTTTTTAAAATGTACTATGGTTAAATATTTATTTGACATAGAAGTGGTGCTACATAACGTGTTGCTGAAACTCTATTTTAAGACTGCTGAACTGGCATTTTTGACCAGTTGACATCCAGGAGGATTTCCGGGTGAAATAAGATGAATTTTAAAACTAAAAAGGAGTTTATTTTCAATCACAAACCCAAGAAAATTAACCTCTTTCATTTTTCACACAGGTTTCACGGATTGGGATATTCGAAAGAATCTTTGAGCCCTATGTTTTCGGTTTTCACGATTTCTTGTTTGAGACATGTTTTTGTGACACCTGTTGCGTCCATATGGCGATGAATTTAAGGAAACCAAGAGAGGTTTGTGTTCATAACGAGCTTATATACAAAAAAAGTTCTCATATTTTATACAAATGTTATTTTTTGATAATTACAAGTGTATTTTGGAAGCCTATTTTTCAGAATTTCGCCTCTTGAAAAGCAAGAAATTAGTTAAAACGTGTCATTTTTTGTTTGTAGTTGTTTCTATTTTTGGAAAGGGATTGGAGTTCGAATAAGTGAGATGGAAAGGACAAATATGGATATATATTCATTGTACAAGAGGGTATGGAGGTGGGATTCATGAGCAAGAGAGATGAGAGAGTTGTAGGAGGCACTTTGCCTGTGATCTTTGTAACCCTGAGGGGCTTTTGCTTTTGTAAACATTTCTGTTATCGAAGGTTCATGATATCTGTGTTATCAAATTATATCACTTGTTTTCTTTTTTAACTTGTCTTCTTACTTGAATGAATTGTACACCTTGAGGATCATGGTTTCCTTTGATTAATGGATTCTTGAGCATCTGAGGATCTGATGTATCTTGCCTATTAGTCATTGTTTACATTCAAATACCTTGGATTCATTTATGCAGAGAGGATCCCTGCTTTATGGATGTTATTTTTTGTGTTATATTTTTTCTTCCTCTATTTAACAAACCTTTATCTGATATGCATATTAATTGCATTTAATGAGCAAGGTGTTTTCTTGACTCCATAGCCCAATGGTCCATCATTGATTTACAATAGCTTACTGTCATTTCCCTTGTTTTATTTTTCTTGATCCACAAAACCAATAAATTCGTTTTGTTTCTATGTTACCAAGCTTACTCTCATTTTCAATCTGGGAGTGACTCTTGGAGTGGTAAAAACTAGCATTGGTTACAAATGCTTGATGTTTCCCACACATTTTGCATTGTGTGTATGGTGTTTTTGCAAAATGAAATGATGGGCGTGGTAACTATGGTTTTCTTTGGGGCCGAATGACTATTGGAATGGATGACTGTAGAGAGTATATCCACTACATCCTTATGCTTGTTTTATTGTATAGGCCTAAGTTTGCACATCATATTCGATCACGATGTGACTAAATCGAAGAAATGTTATATTAAATCGATGGCTCATCATGAGATGTTGATTTATTACTGTGACTATGTGTTTGTTTTTGTTAAAATGGAATTGTTGCATCACAGGGTTTTGTTGGCTGTGCACTGTGTATAACATAGAGGGCTTGAGTTATCACAGTTAGAGATACTCACAGAGTTTTAAGAATTTTTATTTATTGCAACTGATCACTTGTTAAAGAAGGCATGTTATTGATGACAATCGTGTTGGATGGGTGGCCCATCTTTTAAGTCACATTGAATTGTTTTTTTTTACAATGGCAGAACTACATTGCTTGGGCAAATTACCCTATGCATAGATTGTGTCTAAATGGTGGTTGTTGGTTGTATGATTAATTGTCATTTCGGGAGTGGCAATTTGGTCTTGGTTATTTTGGTTACTGCCTATACATGTTTAACGAATATCATTGCATTTAAATGATAGGCCCGATTGCAGTGATAGTGACTTCATTGTTAGTTTGAAAACATGACTTTTGAAGTATTATTGTGGATTGAAGAAATGCATGGGCAGTGGTTGATTTTGATAGTTTACAGATTGGAAATGGGTACTGCTCGTAAATGGTTATAAAATGAAAATTATGTGAATGAAGGGAACACAACCTCTTACAAATCATGTGGGATGCCTACTGTCTTGTGATGGCACTATGTTGGATATTTGATTATGAACAATGAACTAGTTAAATGCACAAAAATTATTATTTGGTCAAATGATTGATGGTTGATGCATCTCCTTTCACAGAATGTTTTATGGATCGCTAAATTAATTTCATGAACAGTAATTGTTCTTCTTCCCTTCCATTATTTCACTTTCCGCTAATTACAAGACCCGTCACCTCCCATATTAATTTTTTCACTCCCTGTTTCTGAGATTGATTACAATCAAGATAATTTGTGTTAAAGAAGATGAAGGTGGTAGTGTCTTGTGTGGATTGCAGTGAGGTTTTATTGGTTTTCTTTACAATTGATTGTTGTTGTCATTGAGAAGTGACCATGTTTTTTCCCCCTCATTATATCATATTTTTGCTCAATACAACCCCTCACATATCCCAGAACCCTTTTTCACCCCCTTCTCATTGATTAATGGTGAAACAATTTGTATGGATTGGATTGCATGAGTCTGAAACATTGTTGAGCCAAATATATTTCATATTTTTAAAGAGTTTTCATGTATGGTTATTTAAAATACTATTTTCTAATTTATCACGCATACAGGATGAGTTTTTTTCAGTTGAGGTAGCCATGGCTGAGGAAGCAGAGGTAGAGGTAATTGGGACCAAGTCCCAAGAAGGCCTAGGTTCTCCATACATTTTGATGTTGATTCATAAGAGCTTGGCCAATTCTTTCATGTCAGATTCTTTAATTGGGTTGGGCAGGGAATAGTCCAACCTAGGCCTGAAAGGCCTCCCTTCCAAGCCCCACAAGCACCCGCTATCTTTGTACCTCCTCATGTCTCATTATGATCTGAGGTCCTTGAAAATGATGGATGGCAGGATATTGTCCACTCAACAGTCTCCCAACATCGTGGCTAGCCCAACTTGTCTTTGTCTTCTCCTCCACCTATTAACCCCATTTCCCAAGTTTCCCCTGACCACTCACCAGTGCAATCCTCCCATGCTAGAAAGAGATTGAAAACTAAGGCACACCATGCACTTGATAAAGGAAAAGCCATTGCTTCCCCTTCCTCACCCTCCAATGGATCTGACAAATTCGTGTCTTCCTGGATGCATTTGAGGGATGATTGTTCCCACATGATCAGTGAAATTAGGCCTAAAGGCTCTGCACAGCCAAAGGAAAATTTAGGAAAATCAAGAGGTGAAAACAAAAATCAAGGAAGGGTTGCATCACAGACTAGAAAATATGGTTACTAGTTTTTTTTATTATATCTATTGTTCTGTGAAAGTTGACTTTGGGGATCTTTGGACAACATGTTTATTTTGGATATATGAGTATTATTTTGAAATAATTTTGAATTTCATGAGTTTTAATTGCCAAAAGTGAATATGTTGATGGGAAGCACAAGGAGGTGTCTTTTTCTTAACTAATGGTTATGTTATGATTGTTATGATTGTTATGAACCAAAGGGAGTTACAAGGGGTCCCACCTACTAGTTATTATTTAATTATGACCCTTAATTATAATTATTACTTTTCCCCCGAACTAAAGTTAGTTGAGTCTTTTAATTAACTTAACTAATGAGGTTGTTCAACTACTTCAACCAATTCTAATTTGTTAAAAGCAAGAAGAAAGGGAGGAACAAGAGAGAATAGAAGCAGAAGCATGCTAAGGTTTTCTCTGAGTTTATGTTGAGATAGTTCAGTTTTCATTCATTCATATATTCATCACAACCTAATTCTATTTTGTGATAGCAGGGTCTTATTATAGACAACAATATTCAGAGTTGAATCAAATCATCCAGACACTTTTTTTTCAGAGGTGTTGATCTATCTTTGATAGTCTGTGTAGACTTGTTTGTTTGTGAATTAATTTTCATGATTGATAAAGGCTATTGTGCATAGTCGAGTGGGAAACAATTTGTGGCAAGTTGATCTAGATTTTAGAGTTCAGTTTTGGTTTTTTTGTCAGAGATCCTTTTGTATGTTCCATCGGGGATGTCTAAGTTTGACTTTGGTCCAAAATTTTTGTATGCAATTTTGTAAATAAAATGACTCTTTGGTGAATTGGAATTAAATAAAGGATTTCTTAATGTCTCATCTATCTTGATTATCATCTTGGCATCTTTACTTGTGTTCTTAAATTTATTTCAGCAACTGCTATATTCATAAAATTACATAAAAAGTGAATTTCCAACAAGCTTTTTGTTGATAAAAGACTAGCTTAAGCACTCATAATTAATACTTGTGAGTTAGGATGTTATTTTTGTTGGCTATAAACATAGGGTGATATTCCCGTCTACTTTTCGTTAGCCAAGTAAATTCTGAAAATGCTTGAGTAAGATCATTTCATATCTTTTCCTTAACATTTATTTGGTGACCGTACTGGGGAGATCTTCGACATCTCTCTGGTTAAAATTTTATACCTGATTTTCATCAATACATCTTTATTTTCTAAAATTGATTCTTTGACTATTTTTCTATTAATGAATGTTCCTATTGCAAGGAAGCCTAATATCGAGCTCGGTTTTCAATACCAGACCAACATTGTTTTGAACCTGTTTAACACCATTCTAGACACTACCAATACCCGTGCAGAACTTAACCATTCTTGGGTAGCAATTGAACGATATAGTGCTCAAGAATAATTGGAGGCTAGACGTAGACATCCTAGAAATCAACAACAAACCTTTTTTCTTCGAGATTTGGCCTTTCTTTCATGTCCTTAGACTCTCGTGCTTCTAGAAGAAGAAGAGGATTGTCACCCGAAATCAATCCTATTGTTGAGATAGGAATAAGAAAATTTTTGTTATCTTCCCAACAAAGTGATCTAAGGAGAACTTTATATAATTCATCCATATCATCTTTCTTTCCCTCATCTATCATCCACAAGATGACATCTAGTGGTGGATCTGGTGGCACTAGAAGTGCACCATATTCCCAATCCTCATCGTCACTGGTGATTGGTATCTTGTACAACCACCATATCTCAGTCCAATCTACTACAAACCCCACCAAAGTCATTAAGAAGTATGGTCTTTTTCAGTTTAAAGAAGATTCCACAACCACACTGTGGCATGTGTCCTATCCTCTTAACATAGCACCTTCTACTCCCCCACTTCTGATGTTTAAAGACAATTTTCCTAAGTTTTCAAGAAATAACATTGTCAGTACTAACAAACACCTAGTGGCATTTTCTAATGCTTTTCATAACATATGGGCCAACGAAAATGACACCTGCATGCACTTGTTTGTAAATTCCTTGGAAGGGAAGGCTACGGCCAATTGACCTTCCTCCTAGGATCTTGTCAACTTGGGAGGATTTAATCTATTGGTTCCAATCCACTTATGGGAAATCCAAAAGCCCTGCCAAGAAGTTAAGGGAATACAATAACGTCACTTATAAATATGGTGAGACCATTAAGTCTTTCAACTTGCGTTTCACCAAGTTGTACAATCAAATCCCCGAACTTATCTGCCCTCAAAACTAAGCTTCTTTCATGCATTACTAAAATGCATTTCGTTCTCCCAACCGTCATAGGCTTGAGGAAAAAGCCATCGATAATCTTGGTTCTGTTCTGCATACTTGCTTAGAGTATGAAGAACAACTTGAAAGAATTGGTCTTCCCTAGGAAAAATTAGTTAGACAGATAGACATGTCTGCTCTCTTGCATCTAGTACAATGTTGAACACACCTCCCACACTAAGAGGCGGTGAATTAGTGTGTGGAATTTAATAACTTTTCTCCTTCTTACCAGTTAGCATTTAAAACATATTTGAACAGATTAAGAACAATAAAATCATAATCACAATGGACACAAAAGATACAAGATATTTGTATATCATTTATATGAATATATGTGAATATGAATTTTCCCAGCACCAACTAATTTGATTCAACACCAACTGAAGTAAGGAGAAACAACTCATCAGAGAGCACCAACTCTCAAGCAAGACCCAACTTTTTTATAGAACACAATCTATCCAACTAGAGTTCAACCAACTCTAGCAGCATTGATTCATTAATGAATCAATTATGTTTCATGATCAAAAGTATACAATCAACTCTAATCACGACACTTCATCCTCTGTCTGAAATCTGCATCTTCTTCGCTTTATCTTTCCTATGATATCCATGCCTTCTTCACTTCATCTTTCCTCTTATATTCATGCCTTATTTCACTTCTTCTTCTCTCTGATATTCGCATGGACCTCAGGTTTGTATCCCCTTCATTTTTCCCACAGGCCGCTCTTTCTCAACGAGCCTCTCTTTTTCACAAGTCCGTCTACGCTCCTAAGCCCCCTTTTTGGTGAACCAATCATGGTTGTATTTATATTATATTATGCTAAATAATTGTTTAAGTTATTGAGCCGACTTATGCAACAAGTTTTAACTAACTTTTCCATTTACAATAACTTTTGGACCACCAGAGATCATCATTTCATGTATTCAACTTTACACTTGGCATCGTCTTTTCTTTTGTAAATCGATCACAGTCATGGATCGATTTCCTTTGTCTCTATGATAACAGAGATCAGTGCTTCCTTCAAACCAGTTCATATGATCAATGGCGTAGAACCATAGGCTTAACAATTTAAGAGATGCATTACATTCTATCCTTCAAATCTCTTTACCATATGACCAATGGCGTTATTCAGACGTTAGGCGAGATGAGCGCTTGAGCGCTTATCAATCAACAATCATGATTCAATCTTATGATGAGATGGATGAATGTCATAACTTAGGCACTTTTCCCTTCAGATCTTCATGACTTCCAACCTTTCAAATTTCTCGGAGTGGATTTCCCCGAACATATTGGACAGTTCACGTTTACTTCATGGAACCATATCAATGGTCCAATCAATCCTTGGACCTATACTTTATAGCTTAATCCANTAGTGGATTTCCCCGAACATATTGGACAGTTCACGTTTACTTCATGGAACCATATCAATGGTCCAATCAATCCTTGGACCTATACTTTATAGCTTAATCCAACGACCATAAATTAATCAAGCGTTGAGATGGATGGCCACCATTTACTCCGGGTCTTCAGAATATTATGCTTACGCTATCCTTCCATTGTATTTTGATCAACGGTCGAGAGTATACCCGACATTATATCAACGGTTGAGATCTTCTTCGAATCTCCAGACTCTAGAGATTTCAAATCTCAAACCCCTTCTCTCCTCCATACATCAATATTCCGAAGCTGACAATCCGCTGACACATGTCTCTTTCTCGATCAATGGTTGAGATCCTTTCACGTCTCTGGGCTTCGTAATTTTAAATCCTCAACTCTTGTTCTAGTATGATCAATGGTTGAGAATAATCTCGAAGAGATATTTCAAATCAAATGACTTATTTCCGCTTCAGGATTTCAGTGTTCAAGACTTCGGAGGTTTTGAATAAACGCTGCTCCATTTTCCTCCCGAGTGATCACCTACTGAGTAAGTCATCAACGGTGGAGACCGCTTGTTGTTGGTTGATGTTTCCTGTTACAATATCCTTCCACTAAAGTGGAACGACGGTCGAGAATGCTCCCGAAGTGATCTTTCAGATCGAATGTCTCGTATCCACTTCATAACTTCGACATTTGGGACTTCAGGACTTTGGGTGAGTGTTGGTGGTAAAAATCCCGAAGAAAAACTCTCGGAGTGATGTAACTTGCTTACGTCACTTGATGACATATCACGAGTCGAGTAGCTACCACGTGTCACTCATATTCATGATTTTCACGTACCTAAAATGCCAAATCAACTTGACACTTGTTAGTGATGATTGTGCCACATGTCATTGCTAACGTAGTTCACTGACGTGGATCTCCCACACATCCTTCAGATCCAATGGTCGAGATCTCTCTCGAAACCACAGTCGAGATCCACTTCGCAAATCGAGACTTTGCATTTTAGGTTTTCTAGAAGTAGCTTCATCCATTCTCCCAAATCCTGATTTTCGATTTCCCGATTTCCTTACTTCGCGTTTCAGGATTTCTGAAAGCATCTTCCTTTGTTCTGCCAACTTTCAATTTTTGATTTCTCGATTCCCTTACTACGAAAGGTATAGACGATTCACGTCACTCCTCCTCCTGAGCTTTGGAGTGTTGAATGAGTTTGGTGCTTACCCTGCTTGCAGCTATGATGGATCTAACGGCCCATGACTATTAGTTCCTATCCTCTCCAGCGATCTCTGCATTTTATAACCCTCCTGAGCTTTTATCATAGGAAATTGTTGATCCTATCATGATCAACAATAATCAGGAATTCATTCTGCTACTGGATATACAGTGCAATGTGATATTCCTTCTGAGATTTATTCTATCGATCTCTGTACACTGTTTGACATCGACATCTTCTGCTAATTGATATACTTGTTGACATTAATTAAAATCTCATATGTGGTAATTCATCATTAACAACAGGTTATCACATCAACTATTGACATCAATAACAATATAATATGTGGTAAGTCACAATGATAATTTATCATAACAACAAATCATGACATCAACTGTTTACATCAATGACAATATGTCCAACAATATCCCCCTTTGTCATTGAGGGAAACCCACTAACTTCATATACAAAACTCCCCCTATGATGATGATTTCCTTGTATGAAGTTTCTCTCCCCCTTTGAAATCAATGGCAAAGGGTTTTTCCTCCTGTAGTAAAGCTCTATATATTACTGACCAGAATATGAGCTTGGGTAACTCTTCCTGGAATCATGTTCTTCTTTCCATAACTGAATGAATCCCCCTGTCAGTATGCTCTCTCTCTGCTTCTGACAACTCTCCCCCTTTGTTTCTGAAAAGGTGGTTCTTCCTGGAAAGGTTTATTTCCCTATTAACTAGCTTCTTAAGTTGTTATCTTAGTTGTTTGGGATTTTTTTGTTTCAAATGAGTAGTCTTCTTGATACAAATTTTTGTAGTGATAGAGTCTTTTCAAGACTTAATCTAATTACTTTCTTATTTACTAACCAAAAATTTCCTTGGGTTTTTACTGATTGTTCTCCCCCTTTGTTTCTAAAAGGGTATCTTTTTCTAACAGGGTTTCTCCTCTTTTTATTTCTACAGGATGTCATGTACATTAGAATGTTTCTTCTGTGGATGTCGCTGTCTTACTGGAACAGTGCACAATTGTAGCTCATATTATTCAAACAACTCTTGGATCTTCCCATTGATTCTCATCGATCTCTAACCAGATGTATTCATCTTTATCCAAGATGCTTATTTATTGTACACTTCTATAAATTTGTCTAAGACAACTTTATACTATGCTTGTCACATCACTGCAATTCTTTTTGCAGCAATTAACTTCACTCTTGTTCATTTGTTCAGTCTTTGTTATCCACATTTGTGAGTGTCATGGTTTCTTCAACTTTTTTCTTTGATCTTCTATTACTGCAAATTCATTTTTCTTCCTAGTTTCATTTACTCCTTTTGTCGTATTGTATGAATTATTTCTCACTGATTGTTTTCTTGAGTTCCAACAGTTAAGGGATTTGTGGCCATATACACCATAACTATAGAATCTCATAGTGTAACAATGTGCAGCAATATGTCCAACATGATTGTAGTTCCAACATTTTATACTATTGTTGAACCGACCAACTTGTTTTATTTCATGATGCCTACAATCCAAGGCTTCGTGACCATATTCATTACAATAAAAGAAATAACCATTAAAAACACTTTCATACCTTATTTGATTCATCTAAGAAGGTGTCTCTCTTTTGAACTTGCTTTGAGGTATATGAATAGCTTCTGGATGTCTTCCTTGATCTAATCTTCTAAATTTTGTAGTTTTTCTTTTATTCTTTAGATGTGAAGAACCTGAGTCATGCCTTCTTTCACTTTTTACAAATGAAGGAGTTGTTTCAGACCTATCTTCATCCTTTACAAATGAAGGACCTGTGTCAGACCTATTTTCACCTTTTACAAATGAAGGACCTGGATCAGATTTCTTTGGAGTACTTATTTATTCCTTGTTGTATCCAAGACCAGATTTGTCATTTGGTGATCTCTGACTATCCAATATCTCATCTAGGGTCATGGAGTTGTTCAAGAACTTGATTTGGGTGTCTGACTTCTCAACCTTCTTTCTAAGATTCACAACTTCTGCTTCCAGCTCATGGCAAGATTATTCCTTTTTGTCCAACTGGTTCCTTACTACCTCTTCTCTCCTTTTGGCTTCTTCAAGCTGGATTTTAAGATTGACATAGCTTTCCCTTAGTTCTTTTAGATCCGCAAGGTTTTTTCTTTGTTCATTATCTTCCTTCTTTTCTTCTTTTGCTTGACTGATTTCATATTTCAGTCCCTCGATTTCCTCTTCCTTTACTTTTGTTAGATCAAAAACATTTGTTTTCAACCTTTTGATCTCTTCTTCTTTGTTTTCTCACTGAATCTTTTTCTCATATATGATTTCTTCATTGTCTTTGAGATTTTCTTTTATTTCCTGGATATGCTTCCGATTGCTAAGCTCGTCATCTTCCTTCTCTTTTTCTATTACTTGACTAATTTTTTTCTTCATCTTCTCGATCTCCTTTTTTTCTCTTCTAACTGATTGTCCTGCTCACATATTATCTTTTCATTGTCATTGAGCATTTCCTTTATTTCCAAGACATGCTTTTGACTCCTTTCAAGAAATTCTTTAGTGTAGTCATGAACATATCTATAATCCGATTCATTATGGTCATAGAGGTATTCACAGAGACTCCAATCAACCTTTTGTTTGGCCTTTGATAGTTCTTCTTCTTCTTCTTACATGGGGTAAATGCTAATAGAGCATTCTGTTATTGTATCTAAGTCTTCTTCTTCACTTGCAGGGGAGGATTCAATATCAATGTTATTGTAATCAAAATATTGTGGAGAGTCCTTACCTTTAATGGTTAATTCTTCATCTTCGTCCTTGATAGGAATGTATTATGTGTCTTCACTTTTTATTTGATACATATTTTCTAACTTCAGACATAAGTCCTTGGCAGATGTGCATAGTCCTATGCTTGTCTTGACTGTATCTGATAATCCATTGAGAAGAACCTTCAATGCCACTTCATTATTCTTCCTTTCTCTTCTTTGGACTGTAATCTTGGATAGATTATTTGATGTAGTTAAGTCCCAAGACTTTCTTACTACTGAGTTCCAAACCTCGGATCCTTTTGAATTCAAAAACTATTTCATATTTTGTCTCCATGAGGAATAATCTGTTCCATCGAATAAACGAGATTCAATTGCAGAGAGAGACATATTTCCACCTATTTCTTCAAGATCTACCTTCTAGTGTTTAAACTGTGTTTGAAGGAACCCGCTCTGATACCAATTGTTGAACACACCTTCCACACTAAGAGTGGGGGGGTCAATTAGTGTGTGGAATTTTATAACTTTTATCCTTCTTACCAATTAGCAGTTAAAACATATTTGAACAAATTAAGAATAATCAAATCATAATCACAATGGACACAGAAGATACAAGATGCTTGTAGATAATTTATATGAATATATGTGAATATGAATTTTCTCAGCACCAACTAATTTGATTCAGCACCAACTGAAGTAAGGAGCACCAACTCCTCGGAGAGCACCAACTCTCAAGAAGGACCCATCTTGTTGCAAGACCTAGCTTTCTGATAGAACATCGTCTATCCAACGAGAGTTCCACCAAATCTAGTAGCATTGATTCATTAATGAATCAATTCAGTTTCATGATCAAAAGTATACAATCAATGCTCATCGCAAAAATTTATCCTCTCTCTGAAATTTTCATCTTCTTCACTTTATCTTTTCTCTTATATCCGTGCCTTCTTCACTTCGTCTTTCCTCTGATATTTGCACCTTATTTCACTTATTCTTCTCTTTGATATTCACACGAAACTCAGGTTCGTATCCCCTTCATTTTTCCCATAGGCCGCTCTTTCTCATCGAGCCTCTCTTTTTCACAATTCCGTCTACGCTCTCAATCCCCCTTTCCGGTGAACCAATCATGGTTGTATTTATAGTATCTTATGATCAAAACTTATTTAAGTTATTGAGTCGACTTGTGCAACAAGTTCTAACTAACTTGTCAATTTACAATAACTTTGGCACCACCAGAGATCATCATTTCATGTCTTCAACTTTACACCTGGCATCCTCTTTTATTTCGTAAATTGATCACAGTCATGGATCGATTTCCTTCATCTCTGTGATAACAGAGATCGACGCTTCCTTCAAACCAGTTCATATAATTAATGGCGTAGAACCACAAGCTTAACATTTTAAGTGATGCATTACATTCTTCATTTCAAATATATTTACCATATGACCAATGGCGTTATTCAGACGTTAGGCGATATGAGCGCTTATCAATCAATGGTTACGATTCAATATTTTGACGAGATGGATGGTTGTCATAACTTCGACACTTTTCCCTTCAAGTCTTCGTGACTTCCAACCTTTCAAATCTCCCGGAGTGGATTTCCCCGAATAGATTTCTCATTTAGGAAATAAGGATCGATATCCAGATTGGCCATTCTTCATAGCTTTATTCTCATCTAGTACAATCTTTGAACACCCCCACACTCATAATTGATTTTTTCTGACATGGACTATTCTTTTACTAGAATCCTAATAGTCTCATATTTTTAACAAGCTAGGTGACAACAACAACAAGGAAGAGAGATTTCTACATGAACCTAGATGCGAAGGATTTCTACATAGCAGTTGTGTTGGGTTGAGATAGTTCAGGTGTCGGTTGGAGGATTTTTTCCATTTCATTATTTGGATAATGACATGGCAATTTCTGAGCCTACCACATGTCTTTTTTATGTTCCCTTTATTATCCAAGCCAACTCCCTTCTTTGTCTCCCTTTTATATGTGGAATATTTTAATTGGTCCCAAAGTTGTTGATGTGGAGGGTCCCTACATCATGGATATTTGACGGTATACATAGACTTCTATATCCCTTTGTCTATATTCTATGCAAAAGAGTCATGATTCACTTAGGGAATCATAATATTGTAATGCTATGAGGTTTAATTTCCAAAACCCTTACAAACTTGAAATATTTATAGAACTCAATGAAACATATGCACTCTTCCTTTAAAGCATTGATTTTCCTCTTATGTTGTAATAGAGACTCCATGATAAAAAAAGACCCTACATTATGATTTTCTTCCTGAACATGGATTCTACTAATAGATGAGAAGATAGAGGCATGGTTCTCAGCAATTAGGTCCTCCTGTTTACGAAAAAATTGATAGATTTATATTATTTTACAATAGGGGTAGTGTCCAGGTTGGATATGGATCTCCATGCTACCTATAAACTAGAGATATTACAGCCAATTTGGGTGAATAAAAGAAAATTCCCCTTCAATAGACTCCTCCAAGAACTCCTCAAATGACCAATGAAGAATATCCCCAAACTGCCTATGCCATTATGACCAATGCCTTGAGAGTTGTGACATTGCATCAAGAAAAATGAACGAACTCAGGAGTTGTGAAGATACCTTGGGAGATGTGAAAATTACAAATGTCTTAATGAATCCCATGCAATGTACACTTAGCCACAATTTCCATTCACCATTAATCTGACCAATATGTAATTGTGGCCTTTGAATAATGGCTTGTCCCATTTGTCCTTTTTGGATGGAGTGAGTCAAGGTAATTAAAAAATTTATCATTTTTTGGATGGAGTGAGTCAAGGTAATGGACAACAACAATAATGGACAGCAAAAACAACATCACTTATCCCATTGTCAATAAATCACACCCATGCCTTATCCTTTACAATTTTGTAGCCATCGATGGCTTACGATTCAATAACAACTCTCGTATTTTTTACTTAACAATGTACTTTACTCTCTTGTATTTATATCCTTATATGACCGATGCATCTTCTTTGTTTGTTGACCCTCCAAGTCTTGTTTTCCAAACTTTGAAACAATGATGGGAATATAGGTTATACCTGCTAGAATACATAATGAACAAAAGATAAGGAATCCTTCTAAATGAATTGAATTGATGCCATATCAAGTTCAAGTGTCCAAGGTAAGTTCTTACAAAGGCATTTATAGGTATAAACTTGATGGCATGCCTCCTTGTTAAAAACCTTGAATCTTTGAATATTGAGACACAAGAGTGAAATGTTTCCTTCTCCTTGTTTAACCATGACTACCATGTCATCACCTACCATTTCTACTTGTGCATCCACATTGTAGCTATTCAACATTATTCCATTATGCCATGCCTACAATATTTTTCACTACCATGTTGGAGATGCATATTTACCATTCAAGACTTCTCATAGCCCAATTTTGCATGTAGAGGACCATCATTTGAATAGGGAATTAGAAGTTCAAATTTGAGATCCCTCGCTTCTTAATTATCGTGTGCGATGATAAATGGTTTGATCTAGCCTCACGCATCCTTCTTGCAATGGAGTTGATTCAGCCTAAGGATAAACATTCCATGATAGGGCATAATTACCTTGTTAATGTGATCCTAAAGGATCTAATTACATATACAAGGAGAAACATGATCATTTACACCATCTTGTACCTCACTAGCCTACTGGTAAACTTTACTCCATGGTAGGAAACACACATAGGTTTGATGACCATTTCACTATAGTCTTGATGACCATTGCATTGCATTGATCATCATCTAGCATAATCAAGAAAATCTTCTTTGACATCGGGAAAGTGTTCCAGCTCCATGATATCAACCCCAGGGAGTTAGGTAGGAATCTAGAAATAATGGGTTGTCCTCATGTGGATTAGTTTGCATCATATTACCACCATCAAATTCAAAGGGGAATCAAACCATAGTTATTCAATCTCAAGCATGTGCTCAATGTTTGAATTGATTAGATCACTAGAAACATGGCCACCCTCTTCCTCATACTTGTCATGCAATTGTTCTTCTAGTGCAACAATGGCATCCTCATATGATAGGGGCCCAAATCCTTTGGTAGAAGTGGGGCTTGTTGTAGGGATGGAGGTGACTAGGGGTTGTTCCCCTACTACATGATGCTCTGAAAACATTTTATATAAGATGATGGGTTGATCATCACTATGAAGGTATTTCTTTTCTACAATATTGACCAATAATTTATTGCCTTATACACTTCAACCAACTTATTGAAAAGCATATCCATGGGATTATTTGATAGTCTTGCAAAGTGTCATCAAGTTTCTTCCTTCTTTCCATGCAATGTTGAAGCAAAAAAACCTCATCGTAGAATTCTTCAAGAGCCTACTCACAATCTCAAAATCCTGCAAATTGCTTTGATGAAACTTGAAATTGAAGACACAACCCTTGGACAATCTTTACGAAACCTTTAATGTGTTGCAATTGCTATCAATGTACAAACGAACAATTTCATCATGATATCCTTATGAATAAAAAATTTAGGTCTGCCATAAAATCCCTAGTCGTGACCTCCATTTGTATTGTCAGTGTCTGAGATGGAGGTCCTAAGGTGCTAAGTATGTAATGGTGGGGTCATTTGTTAAGATGATGGGGAGGTAGGGTTTAAGGGAATGTGTTTCACCTTATTTTTTATACTATCTTACCACCACTTCCCTTGCCACCCTTAAGTCCTTATTTAATTCCATAGGTTTATCATGCAATATGGTTTAGCATGTGTTTTTGTTGTTGTCGGGATTTGGTGGTCCATTCTTGTCATGGTGTAGCCTAGAATTTGGTGGTTCGTTCTTGTCATGGGTTTTTTAGATGTATTATCAACTATGATATATGGTTGTGATTATCTTGGTTTTTGTGGTGCACTATGGAGTTTCCTATATCTAGTCTCTAATATGGTGATTGGTCATGGTTTTCTTAGAGATCGTGGTGTACTATAGAATTTAGTGGGCCATGAATTGTGCTCATTGTGGCATAGCCTAAATTTTTTTGGGTGTTCTATGTTTCCCATGGGTTTCATGCTTATGGTCTCGATTATGGTTTTTTGTTGTGGTTGTCTTGGTGATCATGGTTCACTCTATAATTTGGTTGTTGTTCCATGTTTTTCATTCCTCTCTTGGGTTTGGTCTCGATTATGGTGTTTTGTAGTGGTTGTCGATGTGTGGTAAAACATTTCATGGAGGAGGGTTGTTTTTCCATAGGATTGTGGGTAGTTTCATTGCTACCTCTTGCATACACTGGTAGATTGGTTGGAATTGTTGGTATTTGGAACATAGAAAGGGATGTGTGTTCCTTGTGACAGTGTTCTTCAAATTGTATTTTTCCATATGTGTTTTTATTTCGAGTTGGTCTTTAGCACATAGAAAAGTATGTGTTTTCCTTGTTAACATGTTTTTTGGTTTGGATCTATCCTTGTGTGTTTTCTTTTTGTATGTGATATGGGTTTCATGTTGTCATGTCCCATGTTCAACCCTAGGTTTCTTTGATTCCTACAGAACTTTTATTGTTTCCCTATAGTATTGGGGTTTAGGATGGCCTTGTGGGAGTTGACAATGCAACACATGGGGGTTTGCAAAAATTAGAGGAGTTTTGTGTCATGTGGCTCCTATTCCTTGAGTAGAGGGTGCCTAGTTGGGTTATCCTAGTCTAGCATTTATATTTTTCTATACCATTTCTAGAAGTTATGGCATTGCTCAAGTTCAAGTGAGAATTTTTTGTTTTCCTTAATACTATTTTTTTCTTAGATCCACATGATAAATTTATCATGTCCTTAGTGTTTTGAAATTTTTAATATGTCCTTAATAAGTCCAAAATCAAGAGGGATATCAAATTAAATTAGGTTGTTGACCACTAATATTGGTAATTGCACCCTAGTCTAATTGTGCATCCAAAACTAAAGATATAAAATTTTTATTTAGAACTGTGAATATGATGATGGACTACTAACTAACAACACGTGCACATGCAACTGAAGGTACAACCAAATAGGTACCTGTCAGATATTTCTTCTTCGAGTGAGGAAAGATTAGGACAAATAGAGGTCAGAAATGCGACTGCATATAGTAGATATGATAAGAAAATAAGGACCAGAGGTGAAAAAGTCAAAATAAAATTTTGTAGACGCATGAAAGTTTTTCTTGCTGAAGGAGGATCATGCTCTTATAATGATGAGAGAATAGGAGACATAGATGTTCCACTCAGGTATAAGCATATGGTGAAGCAATGGGTACCTAAGGAACTACCTCCTATAGATGTTGACTTCGTTGTTAACAATAGGACATATCGCATTGCACCATCCTACCTGCATGGCTTGGGGATATTTTCCATGGATGGAATAATTGTAAAATACAATACAGTAACTGAATTGATGGACTATGTCGGACCGTGTTACAATTATAACGATTGGATGCGGTTGGTCCAGTACATGTGAAGTATGTGGAGATATGCACTTGCCGCAAATTATATACAACTAATAAACAAGGATAAAAATAAGGGAGTGACTATATATATTGATGGAAGGCCTAAAGCTTCCGACAATATCACAAGATTTATAAACAACACATGGCCCAACACAAAAAACAAACAACTGAATTGCATATATGAGGGACGTGAAGAGAATCGGGTGGTCTTGTGCGCAATAAAAAAGATAGCTCTCGGGGAAGAGTTATTAGTGGATTACCAATTGAATCAAATAGAAACATTGACTAATAGTGTGTAGGTTCTTATTCAACACCTCTTTAAGAAGCCTCTACTTATTGCATTATATTTTTTTATTATCTTTAACATTGTTGTAAATATTATCTTTAACATTTTTTTTTGTTATCATTAACAATTTTTTAAATATTTGGGGGTTCTAATTATACTTTAATGTGGCAGGATGATCATGGAAAAGGGCCAGCCGCAGAACATGTAAATGATTATCAATTTCCACTTTCATTTTACGTTGTTTTTATTATTTCCTTATATAATTTTATTCAAATAAAATTGTGTTTGATGAAATTATATGTAGTCAACAGGCCATGTGGATCATGATTTTGCCAATGAGGAGGGGTTTTATTACTGCGCTGATCCGATCCTCTTATTAAAGAAAAAGATCATTAAAGCTAACAAGGAACTTGTTAGCTTGTTAGATCGTCCAGAACAAACTTTGGACGTCAAATAAAGGATCAAGATCCTTATGTCACAACTTAACACATTTAAGGTAATAACCAATTTTTTTTTATTTTTTTTAATGCACACATATGTTCAATTATGATACTTTGTTCTTTAAATTTTACATTATCTCACGAAAAAATATTTTCTTTTTTATAAAGGAATATTTGGAGCATGTTCAACCCGGGGTTGGTAGTAGTGGCACTATAGAGACGCTACAGAGTCCTGATGCAGGCAGTCATACAGCTGCTAGAGAACTATTAACTTCTCCATCTTCCACACCTCATTTAGATAGAAGCCATGACATGCATCGACAGGCATCCACACCTCGATCAGAGTCTAAAGATGGTGGCAAAGATGAGGATCATAGTGATGTGGTTGAGATGGTTTCATTTCCTAGATCCAGACGTGTGACAAGCATGGAGACCCTTCCATGCACATTTTTGGTCGACGATAATGGACTTCCATTAAAACAATCAAGACTCACAAGTAGTGTTAATTCATATTTTAATCGTTTAATGTTGTCCTCATACAGAAATCATCTAGATTATTAATTTTAAATTAATGATCATATCTTTTTGTGTGTAGGAAATGACCTCTTTTATAGGCACGTAGAGAGCAAGTCCTTGTCTATTTTTGGGGCAACCATACGCATGAGATGGAATTGCTAGAATTCCAACCTCAAAAAGGAACTTATGGATTATCTTGAAGGCCTCTTTGGTGTAGACACGTTCAATACAAGAATGGTCACATCTGCAACGGATGAATATTTAAAATATACCCGGCATGTTTATAGACAAAGCTTGGCAAGAAATCCTAGGTATGAGCATCCTCCCTCAATTCCAGAGAGGGAGTGGAAGGCGATCATTGATGATGCAAAAGNAATAACTGGTACACCAAGGTAAATTACAATTTTTTGAATTCAATGCTAGCTTTATTTTTCTTTAGATCTAAATAAAAGTGTGGTTATATATAACATACTTGAAAATTTTGATGATAGATTGCTTGACACTTCGAAGGCAACCAATGAAAGGATTGCCAAACATGGCCAAGACAAGCTAGGCCAAGGCGGCTACTCAAGGTTACAGTCATGAATCATAAGTACCCAAACATCTTAAGAATATTATTTGTATCACCTTACAACTTTAAGATAATTGCAACCAAAAACATTAAAAAACCATACCCTTATGCAATACAGGGTGACAACTTCGGAACTGAAACCACAAAGGAAGACCTCCAACTTGGTTACAAGTATGGTTATAAAGCCATGATTGATCGTAGGAAAATCATGGGGCAGACTGTTGATTAAGGTTGGTTGTCATTGATGTCAACCCTTGAAGAAAGACCCGTAGCACAAAGTTTTGGGTAATGGACCCAATAGTGTTTGATGTAAATATGACTCATTATTTTTTT
>JASDQU011379046.1:0-13706 GCA_032191745.1 Picea mariana | reverse complement strand
TTCAAATATGATGATTATCTCTTCGGTGTCGAATAGCATCACGATGGCATCTTACTTTGAGTGACAGTTCAAGAGGGATTAATTCAATGTTGACTTCTACAGAGAAATGGAAAGTGTGAATGAAGCAATCTAACGAAATCTTTTCCATCATAGAAGCAACACTAAGTATCTTGGGGATCCATGTGATCTATAAACTTCATGCATCAATCATCAATGATTAAAAAACACTCTTATGCTAATTCAAGAAAATTTACAAACTCGTGAACTTATGATTAAAAATATTAATTCAAATCCACTATGCTACTTAAAATTGCAATTCGAATCTATAACTGAGATTTTATAATCTAAACTTGACTAATCCTATTATAAAAACTTAGATTTCAAAACTAGAATGCTTTTAGAAACATAACCCGAAAATCTATTTCTATCCTAACATACTAAAGCAAGATTAATGAACAAAATATATCTATGAAGACTTAACTGAACTGATAATTAAATTTAACTTGATTACAACTAATAAAACTTGCAACTATTAATCCATCGAAGCTTGCAAACGATCCTAAATTAAAACTATGTTTACACTAGTCCTCTGTCTAAGTAATACTTTGTTTTAATTTGCAAAAACCAAATTAAAACTTCAATACATCATCTAAGTTAGTATCATGCAGGACAATTCATTGCTAAGAAATAATAAACATAACATGACAAATAACCAGCTCCTATAAGCAATATGCAAATTAAAGAAAGACGAATTAGATAATCAAATTACAATTAGCATGCACAGTAATTGAAACTAAAAGATACATACAACAAAGAGACAATGTAAATTATAACTAAGAAAATGAGATAAACACACGATATATATATATACAGTCATCCAAACCACTCATGTGCCCCCCAGCAGGTCGTGGCTACTCTTCTACAACAAAATACAAGCTTAACTCAACATGATTCTGCCATTAATTTAAAATGCAGTCTGGAACACAAGTTTGCAAAGAAATGTTTGAATTACACAATGAAACTCTTCTTAAAAGTTATGTCTGTGGTATTTCCATTGCTAGTGGTATTTATAGGTAAATTACAGCTCGAGAGGTCGACAACTGAAAGGGTTGACCTCCTCTAAAAATGACAAATTCATTAAATGAGCTTCTAATAGCTTCAACTTCTAGAAAATCAATGAGCCACTTAGCGATCAGCATAACCACCCAATCTGAGGTGTAATGAGCTATGTAGCTGGAGGCCATGAGGGGGCACAAAACCCAGATCATTTTTTCATCCACCACAGGCCGCCAATGCACCAGTCATCCAGTCCTTTGTGCTTCGAGTGTTGGATCGCGTATCAGATGGAGTGTCGGATCGCGTACCGGATGGGGTGTTGGATGAAGTGTCGGACGAGGTACCGGATGGAGGATTAGACCGTGATTTTTCCCTGTTACACATAGATCATGCATTAAATCCTTATAAACATCAAACTGAACTGAATTGAGCTCAAAATCATTGTAAAACATCAATTTCACATACCTGATATGAATCCACGATGAATCGATATAAAATCCTTTGAAAACTCCTTCAAAATGGCCAATAACATATATAATATCAGTGCAAAAAGGATTCAATCATCGCAATAAAATAGTAAAAATATGAACCCAACATTACCCACACTCCTAAGCATTTGTAGGTCCCACTGCATACAAAAATGAATCAGCTGACATGACTAGACTTGCGAGGGAGGGGGTGGATTAGCTTTAGAAGCTTCTCCCTCTTGTCCTAAAAACTTTGTCTTGGGCCTCTTATGATATCCAACCCGTGGCAATTCTGTGGCTGAGGCAATTGACTCCTCAGACACCAAGAAGGCCAGAGACCCTATGCGTGCCATCCTCCCATCGAACCTGAGGGATAATTGCAGTGAAACACCATCACCGTGGCCCTATAGAAAGGCCAATAATGGTCCCCACCCTACGCGAAGGAAAATATCCCTACACTATACGAATTCGACAATGGCTAGGATCTTGGCATAGGAGGAAGGCTCATAGCGTTTAGGCATGGTTACAGCGCGGAGGATGAGTAAAGGGATGGAATTAGGCAGAGGATGAGCGCAACACAACAAGCAGGGATGAGTGAAATGGAAATTGGAGCTAAACCTCCAATTTTTAATGCGCTCAAGGTGGAAAACGATTGAATTCGTGAGCGAATTCATTGCACACGATTGCCATGTGTGACTATGATTGCGCCAAATTTGAATTTCAAAGGGTGTCCTTTGGAGGAAATTATAATCATATGGGAATTAGATCAATGTCCAAGTCTTTGAATTGGACATTTGATCATAAAAATGCATTTACAAATTGTTTAATTTAATTGTCAAATGAAAATTTTAACAATATGTCATTTAATCCATCTCATCTTACCAGTGAATAAGCGTATTAATTCAAACAATCTATTTTTTACTTGCAATCGTGGTCACTTACAGTGTGTGAAGACCTCATCTAATCCTTCATATGACACTTCATCCAGTCATCCAAATGGAAACCCATATGGTCTTCCAAATGGCACTCCATATGGCACTTGATATGGTACTCCTATGAAAATGGAATTTGTTCTCATTGTAATGGATGTTTACCCATAGCACAAGATACGTGTGAATAGAGTGATCCACTATTTAATTTCCTTGTCATTGTTCGTGTACACTATAAAATAATATGTTCCTCTGTCCATAGGCATGTAACACAAATCTGTAGTGAATATTTTAATAGTCTGTAATTGACACAAAGAACCAGTTAAGCGGTCTGTCGAAGAAATGTACAGTAGGATTATAACACACAGTGATGTCAGTGGTATATAATTTAGCATTTCAATAAAAATAACTGTTGAGATAATATCCCATATCATGAAATAAATATACATAATTTTTACAAAGATTCTACTTCTTCTTCTCATGGATTATAGATCGAAAGTATTTATCATTTGTCAGCTCATGAAACCCCTCCCCCACTCCTAAGTATTGTGGCACCTCACAATCAAAAACATAGGGAACCAGTCAATTCTCTGAATAGCCTAAGATTTATAGCTTGTTAAGTGTAGAGATAAATTTCACATATAAGTCTGGCGAGACAGTTAGAATATGGCCCCACCTATAGGATAGAATATCCTACATATAGTTAAAAAGAGGTAGGCAAGAGAGTCTTAAGATAGTCTTAAAGTTAGTTCCCAATGGAAGATTTATGGATTTCATTGACCTTATATTAACCATGCATACTTCTTGTCTACTTTGTCTACAAGTAATTATATACATCAGGACAAGTTTAAGATTTAGGAATTTTTTTTTTTTTTTGTCAGATTATTATCCTCGCTAGGTAGGATGCCTTGCTTCCAGCAAGCTTGTTCAGTACTATGATGGGTTTACCTATTCATACCATAGGCTGGTACCCTCTTCCAGTAGACCTATTCAATATCCCAGTAGGTTAGACTCTTACACCCTCAAAGACTGGTCCACCATCTTTTAAGATTTTAATATAAAGATTGCTTTGTGCAAGAAGATGGGGAGACATCTCTGAAAAACATTTATCTTTTTTTTTTAGATTGGGATGGTATTTATGTTAGAGGATGACTCTCCTTTATGTATTCCTTAGATATTGTCATGATGGAAGGGGTACTTAAGCGGATGTAGCCTATCTAAATATATGGTATAATCAAGCATTTTTAGTGTGTAGTGGATGGTACCATTGGGAAAGAACAAAAATGTATCTTTAGCCTCAACTCACTTTATTCCTTTTTTTTTAAGTTATTGTGATGTTTCCATGGCTAACCACTAATCAGACCTCCTTGTTACTCTTTAATAAAGATACTTTACTCACTTACTCAGGGTTCTTGGGGAAATTGTACAAGTAACCTCTAAGTTTGATAGTCAAGGTATCACTTCCTTATATCCTCTAGTGGTGGAGGTTAAGAGCAATTGCCATTAAATATGCCTTGAGAAAAATAAGATGGAAATCTTTGCAAAAATGTGGCTACAGTAATTCATTATTCAATTGATTCTTAGAAGACAACAAGGTTCAAATATAGCAATATTTTTGAAGGAAAATACTTCCCTTTTTTTTTCCTTGAAATTGTCTACTCTTGGTGAAATAAATACCTGCAGAAATCTCTAGATATGTCTATCAACATACTTCAAATTATTTACATATGTACAGTCAAAAATTTAGAAAATGCTTCAAGAACAGGGGGAAACTTCCCCATCTACTAAGGCCAATGCCTTGTCAATTGACATGACCTGTAGAAAATCTTCTTTGGAAATGGGTCTGTGATAAAGTTTGCGTCAGTGTCCATTCACTACGAAAGAGACTTGTCCATCATCAATTGTTTTGATCTTAACAGCCCCATTGTCATACAGGGTGACTACCTCATAAGAACCCAACCACTGAGTGGTAAGTTTTCCTTTGAAATTTTTGAATCAGGAGTCAAACAACAAATCTCAATCACTAGGTTGGAAGTGTTTCTTCTTAATAAACTTTTCATGCCACTTTCTCCTCTGGTTTTGATCTAATATTGTTCGTTGGATAGCATCTTTCCTAATCTCATCCAACTCGTTTAATTGTAGGGCTCGTTGTCTCTAAGCCTCATCTAAGTTTAATCCCAATTCTTTGGAAATATGTAAAGTCCTTACTTGGAATTCTATTGGTAGAAGTACTTGTTTTCCATACACTAGATCGTAAGGGGTATGCCCAATGGTGTTTCTCTAGGTGGTCCAACATGCCCACGAAGCCTGTGGAAGCCTATCAGTCCAATCCTGATGATGTAATTGAATAGTGTTGGTTAAGATAGCTTCCAGAAATTTGTTTGTGAACTCTACCTGACCATTAGCTTGCGGGTGATATGGAAAATACTTGCAGTGTTTGATCCCATATTTCTTTGTTAATTCTCTCATTAGCTTGGAAGTGAATTGGGTGCCTTGGTCTGTAACAATTTCATGAGGAACACCAAAGCGGGTAAATATGTCTTCATAAATGAATTCGACAACAGATTTTTTGGTATCCCTAAATAGCGTTTTTTCTTCTACCCACTTGGTGACATAATATTTACAAACCAAAATATATTTTATTCTTACGAGACATGGGTGAAATTGGTCCTACAAAATCAAGGGCCCATTTCTCGAAAGGTTCTATCATAACTTGGGCACGCAAGGGCATTTCTTCAGCTGATGTGGGTCTTCCTATCCTTTGACAGCTATCGCAACTCCTCACATATTTGGAAGCATCCTTGAAAATGCTAGGCCAATAGTAACATGAATGTAACACCTTATATGTTGTATGTTTGTCGGAAAAATGGCAACCACATGGTCCATCATGAAAACTTCGTAGGATTTATGGAATCTCATCTTCTGGGACACATATACGAATAATCAAGTCTGGACCAATACGAAAAAGTTCATGGCCAACCCAAGAGTAGTTATCACTTCGCGTGATAATTCTACATTTTTCATGAGGTGACAAATGAGATGCTAAATTCCTATTAGCCAAATAATTTTCCATATCTGCAAACCATGGGGTATTTATAGAGAGGGAAAAAAGGTGCTCATCTGGGAAACTATCATCAACGGGAATATCATCACCCTCATGTTTTATGCATGAAATAAAATCAGCTACCAGATTCTCCTTTCCAGGTCAGTCAAGGACAGTGATATTGAAATCTTGCAATAACATGAGCCACCTAGTCACTCGACCATTGGCAATAGGTTTATTCATAAGAAATATAATGGAAGAGTGATCTGTATGTACAAATACTTTGTAAATTGTGATGTAGTGGAGAAACTTATTGATGGCATGGACCACTGCCAAGAATTCCTTTTTGGTAACTATATAGTTTAACTCAGTAGGGGACAAGTGTTTACTCAAAAAATAAATGGCATAGGACTGATGGTATTCTTTATGCCCTAATACTCTTCCTATTGAAGTATCGGAGGCATAAGTGGATATGTGAAATGGAATGGCCCAATTGGCCCCCCTAAGAACTGGTTGCATAGATAACTTAGCTTTCAAAGTTTCAAAGGCGGTTTGACATTGATCAGTCCAAAGGAAATCGACATATTTTATCAACAATCCAAACATGGGTGCAACAATCTTTTTGAAATTTTAAATAAATCGTCGTTAGTATCCGGCATGTCCAAGAAATATTCTCACCTCTTTTTAAGTCTTGGGGGGTGGAATTTTGACAATTATCTCAATCTTAGCAGGATCGACTTTAATCCCTTAAGATGAAACGTGATGTCCTAAGACCACTCCTTTAGTCAACAATATTTTACATTTTTAATGACTTAAGGATAGGTTCATTTCTTGAAATCTGATAAGGAATTTTTCTAGATTATCTAGGGCTTCATGGTAAGTATTTACATATACTATAAAGTATTTTCCCTTACATCATCAAAAATAATTCTGAGAATGGTAATTATTACTTATCTTCCATTGATGGGAGGATGATTCCATTACTATTTGATGGGTCTATCCTTCGTCCCTACATCAACGAAACCTAACTTGTTCAAGGGCCTTGGCCCTAGGTACCTGACTTGTTCAGGGGCCTCGGCCCTAGGTACCTGAATTGTTCAGGGCCCTTGGCCCTTGTAGTACTAGAGCTTCATACTTGGCGGTGTTGTTTGTGCACTCAAATTCTAGTCTGCAGGACAGGAAATTTCATTTACCTTTGGGATCAATGAGGACACACCCTGCTCCTAATCCTTCTTGTGACTTAGACCCATCAAAGTACAAGGTACAGAATTGTGAGTGAAGACCATTAGTTTATTCTCTCCTACCACTTTCTTCCTTTTCTCCTATCTGCTCTGTGGTTTCGAACAAAGGTTCTTGAAAGAAGAGGATTTCTTCTATCGTCGTCGGCAAATTTTCTTGAAAAGTCATTTCAGAGTTCTAAGTAGGAGGGACATCAGATGAGAGGGAGGAGAAATTCTCGAAATCAGAGTCGCGGGAAAAATTGCCTAATACGATGAAATCTATTGAAGAGGGTTTGTTGAGCATTTCTAGGTTGGTGATTGTATGTTTCAGATATCTCTCCCTATCGATCCTTATCGTATTCGTGTGTCCCTTTAATGGCAACCAAAGGTGAGCCTAGTCTGTACTAAAGTATCCATTTAAATTCTTAGACCAATCTCAATTAAGTAGCAATACATAAGCTTCTGGGATATCTACTACAATGATGTCAATTACTTGAACAAATTTTGGGTGAGTCACCATCCTAATCATGACATCTTTGAGCTCTCCCATAACTTTCACCTGGGTTCTGTCTACTTGTATCACATGTTTATCACTTTTGAGAGGGACTGTGTTTAGTTTCTTGTATATAGACAATGGAATAACATTAGAGGATGCACTTGAGTCAACCAAACAATTGTAGAGGTTTATGTTGAAGACTTCAAATGTCAACAGGAACGGTGGGACGAAAGGCTTTCCCTTCTTATCTTCAGAGCAAGCATTCACAGTTGGTTTATTTCTTAGATCTGAGAGGGTTGGATTTTCTCCTTGGTCAGTGATTGTTGTAGGATTTTCTACTAACTTCAATGCTTGTAACATAAAGTTCTTTTATTGAGGGATTCTACACATGTCCATGACCGATATATTTTCCTTCAATTTTTTCAAATATTCTACTATGTTGTAGTCTAGCTTGGGTGATTCTTAGGTATGGATTTTTATAGGATTTCTTTGGGAGACAAAAGGTGCTTTAGGGTGATTGAACATTTGATTTTCTCTCGATTTTTGGGTAGTAGTAAGGTCATTTGAGACATGCTAACCCCTACTTCTTGTTTTCACATCCAAGACCTCTGCAGGTGGTTCTTGAACCTCAAATAGGTCATCGAAAGGAATTGGTAGGTCAAGGTCCCATATCAACATGGTTGTTTCTTCTGGTGGATCAACTTCCTCTTGATCATCAATGTTAATAGTTGAGCTGCTTGATTGCTCGGTAAGGGAGACCTCATCTATAAACTTGTTGGCCATCAAATTCATGGTATGCACCCATTGTGGGCAGTCTCTTTTAGAATGTTTATCTTGGTGATAGGTACAGAAAGAGTCGGATGCTACATTCCCCATATCGATGTTTAAGTTGGATGGGGAAGGTTCAATTGCATTGAATGGTGGATTTCTTTTTAAAAAGGGATTATAGGGCCTCTAGCCTTCTTTTCCTTCCCCTGCACTTTTTTCCATGTCTATGATTTCGTTTGACAACTTCTTTACCATGCGTTGTAGGTCTTCTATGTCTCCACTTCCTTTTTTGGGACCTTTTTCTATTTGTTTCCCTAGGGGTTTGGTCAACAAGATTCCTCTCCTGGGAGGAGCTTGAACTTCCTTCTTAACTAATGAGACATGGCCTTATTTACATCCCTTCATTTGGAATTCTATTGTTTTAGCTTCCTCAAAATTCTCAGCTAAGTTTTTTTTGGCAGCCCTCTTCACAAACATGGAAATGGAAGTTGGGAGAGCATTAGCGTATACTTCAATTTGCAACTCCTGAGTGGGTTTAGCTTCGGGTTGAAATTTGTTTAGGATAGTGATGAATTGTTGATTGAAGTCTTTAAACTTCTCCTTTGAACTCATGGTGGAAGCGAACAACTCAGCCATCAAATCTCATGTAGTGGTTTCTTCTGCAAATTTATCTAGAAAATTCTTTTGAAACTTCATCCAACTAGTTATGGACCCTACAGGAAAGTTAAAATACCATGTGGAGGCCTAATTATCAAAAGTATAGGGGAAAATCCTGCATACTACATCTTCATGTTGGACATTCATCAGACTAATAGCTAGTATGAATTTTTTGATATGGTCTTCAGGCAATCCGGAGGTCTCAGGGTCAAATTTAGGGAGTAAATTTTATGGATGTTGGGGAAGGTTATGTACTCGTCCGGGGATTTCCAAAGCATCATTGGCCAACCATGGTTGATTATTCTGAAGTGGGTTTCCCCTTTCTTCATTATGCTCATTGTTATATTCCATGTCATCTGACTCTAAAACTGAGCATTCTGAGTTAAACCCTTCCTCGTCAGAAAAATTGTCAGGCTCGGAGCAGTTACCGGCTGGTGTTTCAGGGATTATATTAAGATAATGTTCGATTTCGGTGAGGGAAAAATCTATCAGGTCTTCTAATGTGTGAACAAAAACCTAGTCGGGGGTTTCAACCACTGGTCTTCTTACTTGTTTTCTACGAGGAAGTAACAGAGATAAGGGAAGTGATCCAATTTGTTGGGTGTAAGCTCTTTTGATTCTTCTGAACTGGTTCAAATCCTCATGGGGAAGAGCATAAGGTATCTCGAGGAATAAATGTTCTTCCTCTTGTTGGGGCGAGTTACTCATTTCAAGAGTACCCAGTGTGTGTGGGTTGTCTTGAGAATGACTAGCCATGCATGTGGGTTATTTTGAATCTATAGGCTGTGTGAAATATTATATCAAAAACATTGTCAGTCATTCATTCTTCAAGACCTCCTTCTAGCGTAAATTATGTTGAGGGGTCCTAAATCCCTTTAACTCAACAGTAGGAACCAAACCCTCCACCGAGGCCCAATTAGACTCTGCAGCGTTTGATAGTGGAATGGTTCTCCAGATCTTGCGATCCAGCCAATTAATCAATGGGATTTACATAGTGATTTACAAGATATCTTCTCGCGAAAAATCCTCCTTCAGTGTGAACGTTCTCTTTTTTTTTATTTTCTCTTATATGTGGGTCTAATACAATATAGATGTTGGTATAAACCAGCTAGGTAACAAAGGGTGAATTATTAACTACTGAAGAATGTTGAGCTCGGGATAACCCTCGTGCTCAAGTATGCAGACAATGATTCTTACACCTACGACAAGCCTAGTACTAATACATCAACTTGTTGGTATTTCAATGATTGACTAAGATACAATTTATCAGAAAAGAACATACATGCAATAAAATGATGGCAAGAAAAATAGTTTCCTTATCTCTAATCACTAATCACACATTAACAAAGTGATTTGTTTTACATCATTAGAGACAAGAATTATAAAAATATTGAATCAGATAACTTAACAACAGATTCAAAAACTCTTACTCATTACAGCATCCATTCATGAGATAAAGTCATAAGTAATTCCTCCTTATGATCCAATCACACACACCTTTAATGAAAATAGAAACTTGTCTCAGGTCCTAAACATGACTTATCAATTAAGGTAGCTCTGAAATAGTTCTTTACAATTCCAAACATGAGAGTCTTTGCAAAAACCATCCACCTCTTCTAACAGGTCAATCCTCTTATTTATAACAAATTATTAACAAAAATAACTATCAAAAGTGAAAKCTAAGTAAAACAAAACATCGCCACATGGYGCTTTCATCTCTCAGTMTTCTAAGAGTCATCAAATGGTTTTACTTGAGTGGATGACTCTTCTCATACTTTGACCATTTGACGAAGAGTTCCTCGCATGTGTTGGCATACGGGAATTTGTGTTGGTCCATCGGGGCCAAAAGGATCTCATTTATTTCCACCGCATGTGCCCGATACTTAACTACTTTAACACTTAATTGTTGTAACACTGTATGAGCCTTGATCGGGTGCTCCATGAACTGTTATACTTGACTTGGCTCCATGTTCACCACCTTTTATATATCCGCAGTCCACGATGAGTCTTGTTCTGCATGTAGTTTGACTATGTCATGCAAGTCGACAAAGTCCTCGAGTGTGTCGAATTCTGGGAGACGGATGTCTCTCATCACCCAATTGATCTTGGTCCAGCTCCTTTCTCAATTAGCCCATTTCTCTTGGATCTCCTGATGAGATTCTTGGGCCATATTCACCCAATATTCGGCTGAATTCCTTATTCGGTCAATTTTGTTGTCCCTTAGTACCCAAATGTCGTGTTCTTCAACGTCTCGGCCCTTTTTAACCGCGTTGATGTAATCAATTTTTTCCACCGCTTGGTGGGATTTCTCATACCATATTTCCATGTCCTTGCACTTTGTAGGCACCATAAGGGTGTCTTCTTTGAAATCATCTATCCCTGTAGTGAAAAGGTGTCCCTCACTCGTGAATTTACTGTAGGCATCCTGGAACTCGCTTTTCAAGAACATCGTAGCCTATGTGGATTCCTGATAGTATTTCTCCAAATGGCGCAGATTCTCCAACTCCGTTAGCACAACAGCCAACTCCTCTTCATCTTTCCTTGCTCTATCCAGAGTGGCATATGTGATCGCCATCCCTACGCCTATGATCTTGGATGTCTTGGCATGCTCCGTGCTGATCAACGTTTCCTCTGTGGTGATGAGGATGGAGTTGTCCAGAGTAAGCCTCCTCTTCTTAATGGTTCTCTTCATGATGGATTTCCTATTTCAATCGTAGGCGATGGCTTGTATATCGATGACCTCATCCACAGGTTCGGATATTTGTTGCTCTCCCCAAGTAAGAATGTTTCCCAGGCTCCCGACTGTGTATATTTGTTCAATACTTGGTTCTTGAAACTCTTATGTATGTCCCAAAAGTTCATCCTTTGGTTGTTTCTCATCGAGAGGTAAAGTACTGGCCAAAATTGATGAATCAAGGGCAGGCTCGGTACTTACTTGATAATCGGTTATTGAGATGTTGATTTCCTGTTGTGGAATTTCTTCCCCTTGTTCACTCGATCCTTTATCATCCCTCAAGATGTCCATTGGTATTCTCAGTGTGTCGAGTGGCTCAGCGTCCAAGCCACTTTCTACCTCGTACACGTTCTATGGACTTCTCTGACTTGGAGCATCAGGACCTGGGGTGGGTTCTTTCTCAAGTTCTATTTCCTCTGTGATTTTCACCAGAGTGACCATGGACACCTCTGAGCTCTCCTCATCATCCTAGATGGTTATTAGATCGAACAGGGGATTTGGTGTACTTTCTCTCCCCGATGTCCTCGCTATCTCGGGCTGAGCTGAAACGTCCCCTGGTGATCCGACTTGCGGCCTTGAAACTTCAAGGTTATCTAACTGGCTGGTTTCTTCAATTTGTATCGGCTCTGGGTCACTTGGTCCTCCCCCAATTTCAAGTGGGTTGTCAGTAGGGACCCTTTTCATCTCTACGAGGTCTGGGTCATTATGCAGCTGATAAATTACTCTTTTTTCCTATACCATTAAGAACATACCCCTTGTATGTCCCTCTGGTGTCAAGAAAAATCCCTTTCCCTGCACCTTTGTTGTCTATGTCGCTCTGCTCTCTTCCCTAACTCTGAGGGCCTCTTGAGCCTATTGTTCTATTGTTTCCACCTATTCATCCATGCTCATCACCTTGAACCTGGTGATATTTGGGTTGGCCATCCTATGCACCACCTCGTCCCAGTCCTGGTCATTCTCTATGAAGACATTGTCCTCAAACTTGTCGTGAGCATATGGCCAGCGGGATGAAACTTGTGACGCATATTGGAGGACCAGGCCTTTAGGATCATGCTTGTGGAATCGTCATGTAGGGAACCTAAATTCAAGTTGGCTCAACCCTTCTTGTTTGGCTTGAGCAGTATCCTTTACCAGATAGAACCCCACATGGAAATCGTAGGGTATGGAGGCTCGTTTCTTGTCCTTGACCAATGTGGCATTATATCCCTGCAGGATGGTCTGATAACAAATTTATCCCACGATGAGCCGGTCTGGGACATGAGCTGGTAGGATATGTGGTGATCTAGTGGTCCCAAACACCCTTATGTAGGTTGTGTGCTCGTTCAAGTACCAATGGCCTACCTTAGCTATCATTTTCTTGGTTGTCGTCGATAGCCTTGGGCATTCCTTCTTAAAAAGAATAAAATAAATACGGTCAATGAATTCATCGAATATGAGAGAGTAAGATTTATTGTACTTGTCTTCCCATAGCACGTTGAAGTACACATAGACTGGGAGCTCTGCAACATGCCAACTCAGATTCATTTCGACGAAGACGTTCCTAGTGCACATGACATTGAGCAGGTACAAGGCCATGTAGAAAGTTGGTGCCTCTCCTTCTTTCAGCATTTGAGTCTGTTGCACACACATGCTTAGTTGTTTGGATATTATTTCTCCCTAGTTGAAACTGCTCCCAACGATTGTAACTATGTATGTCAAAGACATCCATGCTTCCGAAAACTTGGAGCAATCGTTTTCTCTGTATAGCCGACAAATGAGATGTTAGAAAAACAGGACCACGGAGCAATAAAATAAAACAAATGCAGAAACAAAAAACAGAAGACACACAATACAAGAGAGACACAGATTTACGTGGTTCACCCAGTGTGGGATACGTCCACCAGAGAAATTGCCAGGTCCTTCCTTTATTATTATCCAGCAAATGAAGGGATACAACCTACAGCAAAACCCGCTATAACTTCCTCTTCTTTCTCTCATAGTCTCCTCTCTCAAAATACAATATTCACCATCATCCATAGCTGCAATACATTTCCCTCATAAAAGAGGGTTGCCTTCTAGGGAAAAAAACCCTAACATAATCTCTACCGTTAGATCTGTGACCTTATAATGAATGGTCCAGATTTACAATGAAACTACAATATACTTTTACAAGGAAATTTTTGCTTTGGGGGCTTCGCCCCCGAACCCCCGTTGGGGGTCTGCTTGCCCCCAGACCCCCCAGCCGGGGGGATAGGCCCCCCGGACCCCGCAAAGGGGGTACCCCCCCTCTGCACTCCCCCGCGTGGAAGAGTGTAAATATTTCTCGGGTGTAAATACTTCATGGGGTATAAACACGG
>JASDQU011379045.1:6062-23920 GCA_032191745.1 Picea mariana | reverse complement strand
CTGAAACAATTGTTGTTTGTAACGTTTTACGTGCAACACGGACATCTTCTTTTCGAGATTTTCCAAAAGATTTTAATACACTAGTTATATTGTTAAAGACATTCTGTTGCACCTTTGTATCCTTTGTCGACTTTTGAATACCCAATAATGATGTAGCTTCTTTTAACTTTCTTGAATTCAATAGAGAAAGTAAAAGTCAAGCTTGTGTTGTTACTAATTCATCTTTGAAATAAGTATTATATATATTCTTAGTTCGATATCTTATATAATGCTTAGCTTTTTTCTTTCCAAATTTGTCAGTATCAACATTTTCTAATATTTCATCATCAATGTTGATAGATTCTCCTACATATTTCAATTTAAAGTTTATATTAAAAAACATAACCCGAACACAAATTCACTAAATTATATATACTTGAGTGTTCATCTTATATTAATCTAAATTTATGTACACATACCTATAGGTGATTCATCTTCTGATTCAATTTCGGTTTCAATGTCTTCTTCGACATTATGAGAAATCTATTTCTGTTTTTTGAAAAACATCAAATTCTAATTACAATCAATTATATTATTTACAATATTTTTAATTTGAATTCCATACTTTGAATTTTGTACTTTCTGAATACAGTCCCAATGTGTGTCCTGTGCTTAATCATCATATCTGCATGCATACCTGGTTGAACTTCTTCTTGTCGAAAATCTCTATTGACATTATCATCGTTTATTTCTTCAATATTCGCACGTTCTTGTTTCTTTCTCCGATAAAATTCTTTCCTTTGCTCGATTTGGTGAGTATCATCTCAAGTGCGATCATATTTTCTCTTGCACAAACTTTTGTTTCCCATGATTTTTATAGTTATCTGTAAAAGATATGTTCAACAAAAACTTCACCTTGAAAAAATGCTCAACATTTATCTTTCAACCCATAAATTGTTATTCCAATAAAAACTTGAACAAACATCATTTACCTTATTCAACAAAAACCAAAAACATAATTCGAAACTTTGTTTAAGTGTTTTAAAAAACCACCATGTATCGATATCGATCCTCCGATTAATCCTATGGAACAGAGGGAATAAAGAAAAAAAGAAAAGAATATAGTGACAATCAGTAATAGAAATGCTTTGAAATCCTTATCCTCGAGCTCATATCTTTTTGTTCATTTGATGGATTGTGTTAAATTTGTTTGGTTGCAATCCTATTTATACAATTTGGCGCGAAAAAAACCTATACGATGTGTCGTTTCATATTTTCCGACGGTCGGAATTCGTCCGACAGTCTTTCGGCCGAAAGAATTAGTTTTTCGACCGAAAGATCTAGAAACTGTTTAGTTTGACGGATTCCGTTAGATTTTAGCCTTTCGGCCGAAAAATTAATTGTTCGGCCGAAATATATTTTCGGCCGAAAAAATGAAATTGCAACTAAAAACCAAAACCAGAGAAATGCCCCAAGCATAACTAAACTTCAAAGGTTGCGGACTCCTACAAACATTGAGAATTTGGTTTCGAAAATGACACCAGCATTTCCAAAATTGAATCTACTTTCAATTCGTATAATTTGTTTTCATTTTCTTTATTTTTATCTAATTTTATTTAATTTAAAAAAAAACTCACTACATAATATTTTCAGCAGACATTATGATTCGGTGAAATGAAATATCGGTATCTCAAAAAATATACAGTGAAAAAATTTGAAAAAAATATATTCATAATCCTTAAACTGTTCTTTTCAAAAGAGTATATTTAGATTTTAGTTTTAAGTAAAATTTAAGATAGATACAAGGTGTAGAAAAACATGTTTTTAAACTCTGCAACATTTTCAACTTGGTCAACTTCAAAAAATTCTAGAAATTATAATATTCATCCGTTAAATTCAAAATAATAGTCATAATAAAATAGAGTCTTTGTAGATTGTTGCAGTATATTTTGTTTCTTCAAAACATAAGTTTAATAATATATACATTGTTGTAGAAATAAGTAACTCATTATCATTCATGTCATGTTTAAGAAACATATTGTTAAACAATTGTCAAATTGACATATCTAATCGTGATAAAAAAAAATTGAAAAATAGTCATTGGAAAGCTAACACAATTCTTCACAAGTTTTGTTTTTACTATAAAGTAAAATTCTAAATAAAAAAAATACTTTTATATGTCAGAAGTTGAATAACTTGTGAAAATACAGTTGTTTTTCTCATAAAACAAGCAAAAGTGTAACCCATCTTCATGATTTCACCCGTAAGCAATTTAAATAATTCATAAAAATATGTTAGAGTAAAATTTAAAAAAGGGGGATAATTGTTTTATTTTTTTTATGATAATTTAAAATTATTAACTAAAAAGGGAAAAAGAAAAAAGGGGGTTAATTTCTACACCTGCTAATTTGAGTCCTAAATAAAAAGGGGAAAGAGGGAAATCTAAAATATTTAGGAAACTAGGAAAATAGGGAAACATAAGAAGAAAAGGGAAACCCAAGGGAAAAAGTAGAAAGTCAAACTTAGTAAGGTATCTACCATTAAGAACTTTCTAATTTAAAACTGAACTAGAAAATTGATAATGGGGAAAGTCATTAAAACCTGTAAGCGAATTTGGGGACACCTAGGAGCGATTCTAAGAGTGACTCTAGGTGGGTGAGGGAAATAAGGGAAATTAATTAATTAAAGAAATTAATTTGTGAAAGAATGAAGGGGATGGGTGACACTTGTACGGGGAAGAATTTTTAGGATTTAATTTTTAAAAACTTTAATTAAATGAGATTTTAGGAAAGTAAGGGACTTCAAAACTCTATATAATGAAGGGAGGAGAAGGATGAAGGATCTCTTCTGTTTGCGTAACATTACGCTGCAGAAATCTCTACTTGACTGACTTAGCTTGTGAGAGTTGGGACACCCAGCTCGGTGAGGAGTGGTAGCTCGGTCTTGCGAGGTGAGATGGGAGCTAGTTGAATCTCTGGATAGCGTGTGTGGTCCCTTTGCGTCTCGGGGGGATAAGGGGGAAGAAGAGTACCCCTAGCATTGGTTGGGAGGTACCGGTGAAGTCTCGCCAGTCGACAAGAGGGAGTTGCACGTAGCACGTGGGATGTCCACTCAGAGCGGGCGATCAGGCAACGATATGATCTCTTCATTTTTATATGGTAGATTGTTGTAGGATTTATGCTTGGATCTGCATGTTTATTTGGGTAAGTGAACTGATTTTCTAGATTGATGACTGATATTTCTTCTTAGCCTAGCTCGATGATTGATTGACCCCTATGGCCTTCGTTTCCCCACATGTATTGACCACCATGTGGTGTTTGATTGTGACCCTTGTGGTTGTTTGCCTTTCGTCCCTATCTCATCAGTCCTCGCCTAAGCAGTCGACCAAGAGCCTAATATACGGTCGTCGCCTCGGCATTAATAGACCTATGGTTCTCAATGCCCTTCTTTTCTGTGTGAGAATGATGAGCGAAAGACACACCTATTAGCCATCTACCCTTGATGTTTGTACTTGGCTAAAGGTTCACCTTGCTCTCGGATGCATTTATTTAACCCTGCAAATGTGATTGTTGGCGAAGCTTTTCCTTAAAATCGACATGCTTATATCTCGTCATTATCTCGTTTTATCCTGTTTTTATATCTTGATGGATCAAATTCTCACTCTATGTTTTTTATTCTTAGATAACTGTAAATCTGCGTTGGTTATCGAGGGATAAGTTTTAACCCTGTGTGGTTTTGTTTGGATTGGTATGCTATATATATATGTGTGTGTGTGTTAGTTAAAGGTGATTATCATTATCCATTCCTGTTTTTATACAAATTTCATAATGAAATGCTCTGCATAATTGGAATTAAAATTGTTCAATATGTTTGAATTCTTGGATTTACATATAAGAATCAGCCTGGATCAATAGACTAATATTTCTTAGCAGACCTGTAAATGCGAAGAAACCTTTCCTTTATTAAAATCCTATGGATTTAAGTGTACCCGGGGCTATGATTGTTGTTATTATGATGTTGTCAAACCTTACCTGTCATGGTTTATCTGCGTTTCTTTTGGGCGGTGATTTTTTTTCCTGTGCATTTAATTCAAAACGATCATTCCATCCCTATCAACATTTGCCTTTATTAATGACTGAAAATGTGGTTTCCCTCTTGGTGTGAGTCTGTGCACGTTTCTCCTTATCTATAGTTGAGTTGTGGCCGGAATGGACACCATTTCCTTAGATACGACTATGTTTGTTACATATTTTTATGGTTTAAAATCGTTGAAGAAGTTGGACAACGTGATGCCCTTGAGTGAAATCAGAACCTTTGCCTGTGTCATGACCTTATTGAGTTCCTGGTTAAATGAAGGGAATGGTATGTTGGAGTCAGTGATGTCCCATTTTTGGGAGCCTTCGATTGAGTGTAATCACGATTGTCTTCTGCATTTAGTATGGTGTGATGGCTATAAACTTTCTTCTCTACACTTGTTGTTAAAGATCACGTTTTTGCCAATTATTGATGTTGTGTTCTTCCTGTGATTGCCCACGAATTGAGGTTAAATAATTTGACCGATTTTGTTGCTACTCGCCCATGAAATTGTTGTTAAAACTGATGACTATGTGTTGCATTAATTTACCATGATTTTTCCCTTTAAAATGTAGTTGGGTTTGTTGTTAAAAGGCCACAATGTGCCATTTAAAACATGACTGGTGTATTGTTGTTAAAAGGCCAGGATGTGCCATTTAAAACGTGACTAGTGTATTTTTGTTAAAGTCCACGATGTGCCACTTAAAATGTGACTGGTTTATTGTTGTTAAAAGACCACGATTTTGGCTATTTAAACGATTGACTGAAGTTGTTGATAATGCCCACGTTTTTTCTTTTAAAACTATTGTCTGAGTTTGCTAGAATGCCCACGATTTTGTCTATTTACTCGATTGCCTGAGCTTGCTGTAAATGCCCATAATTTTTCCATTAAATCATGGCTGAGTTGTTGTTAAGACCACAATTTTCTCTTATTGTCTGCGTTCCTTTAATCACTCGTGGCCTGTGTTTTTAACTTTATGTATATTATCATTTAAATAATGTATCAGATATTAATTAATTAATTAGATCTGGTATAAGATATTAATTACTTAATTATGTCGTGGTAATGATCAGTGGTATATCCACAGTTATGCGGTGGGGATTATCAGGGTATATCAGATTGTAATTATCTGGTTGTATATGGTGGCTAGCTGAGTTGCCAACTTTGAGTGATTAACCTTTCGGCGTTCTCCTCAAATGTGTTCCATTAATGATGGCCAACATTGAATGCTTTTCTTCTTTTAACACCCTTTGACGTTGAAATTATATCTATGACTGTTATGACTTTATCATTGACTGTGTATTAACACCTTTTGCCAGTAAGATTGTATTAATGACAACCACCTTATTAATTGACTAGAAGATAGCACTCTCAGACAACAATTCATTCCTTGTTGAAATGGTCTCTTCTTTTACAGCCTTTAAGCGGTTTAGAACAACTTTCAATTTGATTAGAACAACCCTTAATCTGTTTAGACAGCCTTTACTTAATTAGACAATCGCTAGGTTGACTTAGACTAGACTTGTCGATTTAGTTTGAGTATTAATTAAACCAGATTCATCCATTTAGATTGTATTTATTGTTTATAGTTTTAGCATGGATTACTTAGACTTGCTAAATCGATGGTTTTAACATTAATTTAGGGGGTGCATTAATGACTATTTGTAAATTGGACGTGCTCTTTTAGATTGGTAGCCAATGCTAAAATAGATTGTAATTGTTGACTAGTTTAGACTGGATGAATGGTTGGGTAGTTGACGAAGTCATGTGTTGTATTGTGTCTTCCCTTGTTGTCGTCCTCTGGTGTCTCTTCGACTTGTTGTTGGGATTGGGTGTGGTTTTCATCGGTATTCGACTCCTAGCGCATCGGATTATCTAGAGTCCTTAGTCCAGATAGCTTATGTTTGCGCCAAGGTTACTGATGCGTTTATCGCCTGGGAACGACATGATTCCTGAAGAGGGGATCATGGTGCGCCCTATGGGATAGAGGTGAACGAGAACTTGGCCAGAGTCTATGTGTTCTGTGTGAGTGTTGTTGAATGTTGCAAGTTTCTTTGGTGCATGGGTTGAACACCTTTAGGCATTTGGTTCGCATGCCTTGAGGTTATGTCCTTGTTCGTCTAGGCCGTGATGTCGGGATGGGGATGTGTTCCCTTAGCTTGTAGGTGTGGTCGTGTTGCGTCGGGCGGGTAGTCATCGTCCTTGTTTTTCTGCGCTTGTTTKCCAGTTATCCTTGTATCTGTGTGTAGTGCCATAGTAACCTATTGCCTGGACTGCATGCTTGCGTTCGTCATCAGTGGTGTGGTTAAACTTTTGTCGTCATTGCCTTCGTGCCCTTAATTCTTCAAAGCCCCCCCCCCCAAAAAAAAAAAAAAAATGGCTTCACCTGTGGCCTTATCAATGGGGACATTACTAAAATTGACACATGTACTCTAAAATCAATGCCGTTAAAAATTGACATGTACAATGAAATCAACAATTATATATATGTATACTTAATAGAAATAGAAATTGACATGTAAACTTAAATCAATGTGTTAGAAATGAGTTAGAAATTGGTATATTTATGAATTGAAGTGAAAATAATGAAATGTACATCATATTTAAAAATATGTCTTTATTAATTATTAGAAAAAATTAACATATAATGGTTAAAAAAAAAACATTTTATTGTGTTATGAGAAAAGTTTTTGTTTGGATTGGAAATGATATGTTTATTTTCATTCAATTTTCTTATTAAAAATTAAAGTGGTATCTTTCTCTTCTGACGAAGTGTTCCAGTGGAATATTGATGATAGTTTCCAATGTATATTTTTCATCATTCCACTGGAATATCCATCATAGTTTGCAATGTCTATTTTTCATCATTCAACACTTTACTTTATTTATGTTCAACTTATTCCTCGTGTAACTGTTGAAGTATACCTATAAATAATACTCTCTATGTTCTCAACAAAGTGAGTTAATTAAAAATGATCAGATTCATCTCACACATATACATATACACAATTATGATCATCCACAAATTGTGTCACTATACTAAAAAGTGAAGAAGATAGATTGGCATTGATCCTTCTCGATAATACTCTATATACTTTCAACCAACTCACGAAAGTGAGTAAAGTTAATATGATTAGATTAATATTAGACATATACATATACCTAATGTTGAGCATCTACAAATTTTGTGTGATCGTCCATGACTGAAGCCAACATTGATCCATCTTAACCTCAGATCTATCAAGTGCCAAGAGAGATCAAATCTCTCGAGCTGTAAACCTCTTTTAGAGTGAAAACTTGAGGAACCCTTTGCACCTAGAAAGCTTTGATCGCTCTATAAAAATAATGAAATATACATCATATTTAAAAAGATGTGTTTATTAATTATTAGAAAAAAAATAATATATAATGTTTACAAAATTAATATTTCATTGTGCTATGAAAAATGTTTGTTTGGATTGGAAATGATTTGGTTATTTTCATAACACTTCCTTATTAAAAATTAATGTGGCATCTTTGTGGTTAAAAGTTTATTTTTCTACATGTGATATGTGATGCTCAAAGTTTGTATAAGAAATAATTTAACAATGATATATCAACAATTATTTATATGATTATAAAGTATATCTTAGTGGGATTTTGACTCTTATTATTTATGGATTGAAGTGAAAATGAAACGTGCATCATATTTGAAAATATTTTTTTATTAATTATTAGAAAAAAATTAACATATAATACTTAAAAAAATTAACATATAATTCTTAAAAGGATTAAATTGCTCTATTACTACTGATTCACCCCTCTTAGTAATACAACCATCTGTTTATTAATTATTAAAAAAAAAATTAATATTTAAAAATATGTGTTTATTAATTATTAGAAAAAAATTAATATTTCATTGTGATATGAAAAAAGTTTGATTGGATTGGAAATGATTTGTTTGTTTTTATACCATTTTCTTATTAAAAATTAAAGTGGCATCTTTCTCCTTAAAAATTTATTTTTCTACATGTGACTCTCAAAATTTGTATAGGAAATAATTTAACAATGATATATCAACAATTATTTATACGATTATAAAGTTTAGGTTAGTGGGATTTTGGACCTTTGTTATTATTTATGGATTGAAGTGAAAATAATGAAATGTACATCATATTTAAAAACATGTGTTTATTAATTATTAGAAAAAAATTAACATGTAATTCTTAAAAAAAAAATATTTCATTGTACTATTACAAAAAGTTTTGTTTGAATTGGAAATGATTTGTTTATTTTCATTTAATTTTCTTATTAAAAATTTAGGTGGCAACTTTATGGTAAAAAGTTTATTATTACATATGATATGTGATGCTCAAAGTTTGTATAGGAAATAATTTAACAACGATATACCATCAATTATTTATACAATTATAAATTTCACTTTGGTTTTTGTGGTCATACCTAAAACCTATAATATATAAAAAAAATTGAATTTTATTTAATTATATTTTGAAAAACATACATGCATAAGAATTATATAAAATTAGCTCTATTCTTATCAATAAAATCAATTATAAATTTATTTAATAGTTAATTGAATTATTATTTAATAATTAAATGAACTATTTTATATATAATATATATAAATAAATTGATATATACAATTAAATTCAAATTAATGTATTAGAAATACTTTAGATTTTGACATGCATACTCAAATCAACACATGTATATTTATAAATTGAAGTGAAAATAATGAAATGTACATTATATTTAAAAAGATATGTTTATTAATTACTAGAAAAAAATAATATTTAAAAGATGTGTTTATTATATATTAGAAAAAAATTAATATAGAATGTTTAAAAATTAATGTTTCTTGTGTTATAAAAAAGTTTGTTTAAATTGGAAATGATTTGTTTGTTTTTATACTATTTTCTTATTAAAAATTACAGTGGCATTTTTCTAGTTAAAAGTTTATTTTTATACATGTGATATGTGATGCTCAAAGTTTGTATAGGAAATGATTTAATAATGATATATCATGACAACAGATTTGGTAGCCACCCAAGATTTCGCTACTTCCTGTACAACCTCATAATGCACCATCGCAGTCAATCAAGTGCATCAATGTTTGTAAAGCAGAGCCAAGAGAACAACATTCTAACCACTATTGATGCCCTCCAATCCCACCTATAAACTTTACTTACCAATAAACTACCAAAGCATTTTATGTGATTTGGTGCACATTTTTGAGGGACTAGAGCACACTGGAATTCTCGTAGAAGAGAATTGATAGAAATGATCACACAACTAGGGTGCCCCACATTATTTTTCACACTCAGCGCAACAGACACATAATGGCCAAACTTGCATGTTGTAATGGGTACCTCTCCACCTTCAAATCCACTTCTACATCAACAATGGAGGACCTGCAATGTCATTCAACGACCACACACTATTGCTTTGTACATGCATAAAAGGTTTGAAATATTTCATCAGGAAATGCTTCAAAAACACTTCCATACTCAAGACTTTTGGTACAGGTATATCACATCTTACTTTTAACCCCACTCATTCTAGGTAAAACATACATCTTGTACATCTCTCTGACATTCTATTATTGGTTTTCATGCAGGTATGAATGGCAACACCGAGGCTCCACACATATTCATGGTTTCTTATGGTTACAAGGTGCTCCAGAAATGGAAAATTTGGATTGGGAAGACCCCATACAAATAAGTTATGCTAAAGGTTTCTTTGAAAAATATGTAACAACTCAGAATCCCTGAAGTGACCATAGTACAAATCTACACATGCACCGATGCATTGAGGATGACCCTTGTTTAAAAGATACGACAACCCTCCTTACTTCGCATCCATTTAAGGACTACACAGAGCTTCTCAATCGGGTACAATGCCATACAAAGTGCACAGAGACAACATGTCTCTGTATGAAAGCCTCCAAGCTCCAATGCAGATATAATTGCCCATGGACCTTACAGTCTAATTCTTCTCTCTTCATTGATGCTTCGGGTCAAAAAAAATATAACCTTGTCAGGAATGATGATCGTCTTAACATCCATAACCCTGACATACTAACAGCATGGCTAGAAAATATGGATTTTCAACCTATCCTCTCTCGTCACGTAGTTATGAAATATATTTCCAAATACACTTCTAAAGTAGAGGGCCGGTCAGAGAGCTATCATCATATGTTGACTAGAATCACAAATACATTGAGTCCAACAAATCCTGCTTCATTTTCCTATAGATGCTTGTACACAGAAGCTATAATTGAACAAGATATAGGAGCCCTGGAAACCTGTCATATGCTGCAAAAACTCCCCCTTGTCACATGTAGTTGTCTTTTCATGACACTAAATGTTGGTCACCATATCTTTTGTCGAGTCTCCAAAGATCCATCTGATTGTTTCTCTGGCTCTACATTCATTGATGTCTATGTCAATCGACCTCCTTGCCTTAAGCCCCTCCCTCTCATTGAAGTTGCAAAATATTGGTCATATAGTCACCATCGAAAAACTAACCCTTGGCGACGAAGGAGCTCTCCAGTAATTGTCCTTATTTGGCCACGCTTCACAATCATTCTGACACCAGATTCCAAATCCTTTGAAGAATTCTGTTGGAGTGAGTTGATACTATACAAACCATTCAATAACTTTTCAACTGACATAGGCCTCTCAAGAGATACTATCATACAAAATTGGTAGAACATAAAAGGAACCTACCATGCATGGCATGTAGACCGTTCCCTTGCAAATGTTGAAGAAACACCACTAGATGAAGATGAAGAAAATGATACAAATATGCATCTCGACATGGAGATAAATGAGTGGGAATTATTATCAAGATTGATCCATGCTGCCAATATAGACTTCAAAGAGCTTGACATTCTTGGACATCGAGACTTTGACACGAACTATTGTTGGAACAACCAAGACATTCCAGAAGCAGTTCTTACTTATGCAAGATAGTTCATTGAAACCAATCGACCTTGTATGGATGTGCTACAAAGGAACAAACCTATCAATATAGCGGCTAATACATTGTCACACAAACAATATCAGGCATTCAATATAGTATTACATCATTCACAACAAAAAAGAAAAAAAAACACCCCTAATGATGATCATCCAAGGAACTGTTGGCACTGGAAAATCTTATCTGATCAATTGCATTAAAGATTCTTTGAATGGAAAATCTCAATATGGACATAGTCCAATACTACTTATTGCTCCCACTGGACTTGTAGCTTTCAACATACAAGCGACCACTATAAATTCAACACTTAAGATTCCAATAAAAAATTTCCAACCTTTGCAACCACAAACATTGGCAGTGTTCTAGGAAGTGATGAAACATATCTGCTATGTCCTCATTGATGAGATGAGCTTCATCGGGCCTAAACTATTTGTGCAAATTGAAATCCATCTACGTGAAGCCTTTCCAGAAACCAACAATTTTCCATTCGGTCATTGCTCTATAATTCTTGTTGGTGATCTAGGACAACTCCCACCTGTTATGGATAAAACTTTGTATACATGTGCAACACCAGGAAGGTCTTTGTGGAACTCCTTCACCACAATTATAACCTTGCAAACAAGCATCCTCCAACAAGGACAGAATATACAACAAGTCCAATTTCGTCGCCTATTGACAAACATTCGAAATGCAACTCTACTACAAGAAGATTGGGAAATCCTTCAATCTCGTACAAATACATACTTGTCTACAACGGAATGCAAATACTTTGATGTGGCCATACAACTATTTGCAACAAATACTTTGGTGTACCAACATAATGAAAAAATGATTCAATCATTGAATAAGCCAATAACATGATGCGTCACAGAATGCCTTGGCTCTTCTATCTCTAAGGAAGATGATGACCATCAATTAGAACAACAAATCTTGTTATGCATTGGCCAACGTGTTTGATACATATCTCGGTCCACCATGGGATGATGTCAACCCCCAAAAAATACCAATCCCACCCATTAAACGTGGCAATAAGAAACAAATCCCACTCAAAATGACATGGGGTTTGACTATACATAAATCCCAAGGACTAACACTCTCCAAGGCAACCATAGACATTGGAAAGGTTGAGCGACAAGGCTTAACCTTCACTGCAATATCACGTGTCAAATCATTAGCAGGTTTGCGCATCTCCCCCTTCTTCTCTTTTGACCGTTATACAAAAATGAAAGATAGCACATTTGTTGCAATGAGAAAAAAAGAAGAATCACGCTTACATACTTTGTCATTATAACCCATAACTCTGTGATATGTACTTCATCTCTTTTTCCTTCATATCCTTATGGATTCATCTGGTTTCTTATAATGCCTTTTCAAATACTACACTTAATGGAAGCAAGCTTATATGGTTTCACGTTGTAACCCATTCTTACTCTTCTCATATGATTAAATTTACTCCATCTCTTTGTCTTTCATATGTCATGGATGCTACTTGTTTCTTAATAATAATAATAATATACTAATCTATTTTTAAGGTCACGACCAAGCCAACACACCAAATTGGTGTATGAGACCCCCTTTTTTGTGGGACAAGGGACACCCCTCCGCTCAGCGATTTCACTGGTAAAGTCTACGGAGGTATACATACCCTACCCCCCTCTGGATTTGAACTTGTGGCCTCTTAAGAAGAAACACATGTTCTTAACCATTAGGCCCACTCACACTGTACACATTTTCACACCTATTTAGCACACATTTTCATGTTCTTTTTTATTCCTTAAATATTTTCAACTCACTTTTCCTATTTGGTACATTTCTTCATTCCTTTTGTACCACTATAGCCTTCATATACTTCTTTTACATTGATTTAAGATGAAAAACACATAACATAAGGTTAAGGTTAAGCTTGCAATTTGTACACATTTCTTTAATACTCATTTGTTTTCTTCTTTCTTCCACATCTTTTATAGCAAATACCGTTAATATAAAATAGCAACCATTACTTTGGCATTCCCATTCACCCGCTTAGGGGTATGTTAGTATAGTTTATATAACCTGTTAGATGGACCAAACTCCAAATTGAAACTCTCGCTGACCCCTTCCACGTGACTTCTGGTCAAGAGAGCGATCGCTCGTTCATGATTCACGTTTTTGTTATCGTTGAACATTGTTATGTTAAGTGTATTGTTAATTGACTTTACACTAGCACAACCTCTAAGTCGCGGCTAGAGAACGCCGAAAGGTATCGGCTGTAAAATTCTAAGCCCAGTAAAAACCCCATAGTAAAATTCACTCGCCAACCTATTTGGGTAAGGTGAGTATCCATAACAAAAGCCTGAGTATACATATAGATGGCAGGGTTTTGTTAGTAAGGTATTGACTGGTAATATTTGAGTGAACTATTACAATAAACGTGTTATTTTTTAAACGTTGAGGTACAGTAAACGTGTTAGTGTTATTCTTTAAACCTTTCGAAACATGAACCGACGGGAACAAAAACGGCTTGGAGGTGGCTCGGAAGAGGTAGTATGTAAAAAAATTGGCTAAATCACCTGGTAATTAAACGTGGCCTAGAAAATGAAACGCTCCCCTTTGTAACAAAACTTTAATTGTTGTTAATCACTGAGACGTGGCAATCAGCTAGCCACCATAGTAAATTTTTATGCCGAAAGGCGTACACCTATTGACAATGGGCAGATTTAATAGGGGTTTAGTGCTTAATAAGTTTTCTATGGACATGATTAAATATGGCTGGAATATTCTTAGTAGTCACACAAAATAAATGGCTGTGATTTCAATCATTAACTTCCTAGCTATTATAAAGACATCCGTTTATGTGTTTACTTTTTTTACATTTACCTAATCATATTTAAAAATTACTTTGATAGCTAACTGATTGCCAAGTAAGTGATTAACATAAATTAAAATATTAACACTAGATAAATGAAGCACAACCGTTTATTTCTTAATCAACAATAAAATTTAATATATTCTTTTAAGGATTCTTTTCATCTCATCAACCTTTCGGCGTTAACCAGCAGCTATTTAGCTACTGTGCTAGTAAATATGATCAAGTAAAAGTAAAAAAATAAACATGTAAACTGATGCCTTTATAATAGTGAGGAAGTTAGTGATTGAAATCTTAACCATTGATTTATTGGGACGACTACGAATATTCCATCAATATTTAATCTTGTCCATACAAAACTGATTAAGCACTAAAAACCTATTAAATGTGCCCATTATCAATAAGTCATAATTAAATTATGTATTAGTGTAAGTCGTTTCTGTGTAGACACTCCTCCCTCTGCTTATGATTGGGTCTCGGCCGTACGCAGCAATAACCAAGATTCCATGGATTTATCTTCATCGGATAGACCAGGAAATCAACGCATGCCCGTGCAAATTTGTGGACTCTTTCACACACATCACCTATCATTTCGTCGTCATTGTCATGGCAACCATGTCGGGAGGAGACATCCCATACGACATGTCGGGAGGAGACATCCCATTGCATAACATATGAGTGTGGTCGTATTATTTGTACCCTGTTAATTTCACCACCAGAAAATATCATTTCGTTTTACATACATCTCCCTCCCATCTCTTCCATTCTGCCAGCACTCATTAAGCGACTCAAAGACCCACCATGTCTATACTCGCAGAGCTGTTTGGTCGCCATCCCAAGCCTACGTCTTTACAGCACAAAATTAAAGGATTTGCGGTAATACAGAAGAAAAATGTTTTGGATTTAAACGATTTCACCGCAGACGTCAGAGACAATCTCAAAGAGTTATTTGGGAGAAAGTCTCATTCCAGCTTGTCAGCACATCTCAGATCGATTCCAGTGGGTGGTGATTGGACGACCTTATTAATTATAAATTTAATCTTGATTTTTTTTCACTTTTTATGAATGATTTAGCAGAGATTTCACCGAACTGTCATCTAATTTAATCTGCAAGCTAACCTTGTAACTCTACACTCTTCTGCAGGCAACGGAAGTGAAAAGTGAAGTGAGAATGCGTTTCTGCAGAATTGGATCTCTATTCCTGAAGGAGTCCTCACTGGTGAGACCACCTATGGTATCGAATTCGACTGCGACTCCGACTTCGGAACTCCCGGAGCATTCTTCATTACTAATTCGCATGCTGACGAGTTCTTCCTCAACTCAGTCAATCTTCAAGTTGCTGGTCATGGCAATGTTCACTTCGACTGCAACTCTTGAGTGTATCCCTCCTCTAAATACAATAGAGGCCGTATCTTTTTCTCTAATCGGGTAAACATGTGATTTATCTCATATATCTAATCGGGTAAACATGTCATTTATCTCATATATCAAATCCGGGATAGTGTTTTGATTAGGAAACGTATTTATGGGCTATTACTGTGAAGAGAGCAGGAAGAACAGAACATAGTTATTAACAACACAGAGAAATTACAGAGAAGGGAAACGTATACACAGCTCAATTGAAACTGAGACAATGCTGAATGGGTTAGAATTGATATGAATTGATATTTTCTGCAGTCCGCCGTCTTTGCCAACCACCACATTTAATTTTGTTTCTAGTTGTCTTCTCACAGCCATACTAATAAACATTACAGGTTAATTAATCTTTGTTTTAACACTCCCCCTTAATGTTTATTAGGATTAACATACACTTATTAAGGGGATACTTCTTTAAGTCCTATCATGCTTTTGAACTTTACAAACTTTAAAGTACTCAAAGCTTTAGTAAATATATCAGCAACTTGACCTTTTGTTCTGCAATATTTCAACATGATGTTGTCTTTCTGTGTTTTCTCTCGAACATAATGATGATGGATTTCAATATGTTTGGTCCTTGCATGAAAAACTGGATTCTTTGTTAATTGTATTGTGCTTTGATTATCACAGTAAATAGTTGTAGCTTCTGTTTGAGGATGATTCAATTCAGCAAGAATACCTCGTAGCCATGTAGCTTCTTGTGTTGCAAGTGTTGCTCCTTTATATTCAGCTTCTGTTGATGATAAAGAGATTGTAGCTTGCTTCTTGCTACTCCATGAGATTGCTCCCAAATCAAGATAAAATATATATCTAGAAGTTGATTTTCTATCATTAGTATCTCCTACCCAATATCCTGCAAGTTGAACATTACTACCATTTTGATATTCAAGTCCAAGATTATAAGTTCCTTTGATGTATCTAAGTATTCTTTTAGCTGCATTCCAATGTTCAAGATGAGGATCAGACATAAATCTAGAAACCATTCCAACTGCATATGCAATATCTGGTCTCGTGGCTGTTAGATAGAGCAAACTTCCAACCAACTGTCTATATAGTGTGCCATCAAATTTTTTTGAAATAGAGTTGCTTCTTAACTTGGTCCCTGCATCAATTGGAGTTGGAGCTAACTTACAATTCTCCATTTTGAACTTCTTCAAGAGATCAAGTGCATATTTTGGTTGTGATAGAAGAATTCTATCTTTTTCTTGCCAAACCTGGATGCCAAGAAAATAATGTAATAACCCCAAGTCTGAATATCAAAAGCCTTATTTAGTTGCTTCTTGAAGTCATATACCTGACTTAAACTGCTTCCTGTAATGATTAAATCATCTACATATAGGACAACCATTATGATATCACCATTGCAATTTTTGACATAAAGATCAGGATCATAAGGACTTCTTTTGAATCCATCATTCAAGAAGTAATCATTAATTTTGGAGTACCATGCTCTTGGAGCCTGCTTTAACCCATACAATGATTTTTTAAGCTTACAAACAAAATTTTCTTGACCAACCTTTATAAAACCTGGTGGTTGTTTCATATAAATTTCTTCAAGTAAATCACCATGCAGAAAAGAACTTTTTACATCCATTTGATGAATTTCCCAACCAAATTTTGCAGCGAGAGAAACTACAATGCGAATTGTAGTCATTTTAGCAACAGGAGCAAATGTTTCAGTATAGTCAATACCTTCTTTTTGTGAGAATCCTTTTGCAACCAATCTAGCCTTATGCTTCTCGATTGCTCCATCAGATGTGAACTTTGTCTTATATATCCATTTGCAGCCAATGAGATTTTTGCCTTCTGGGAGAGGATTCAACTCCCAAGTTTGATTCTTCATTAAATAATCATATTCATCTTTCATTGCAGCATCCCATTCAGGTTTTCCTTGAGCTTCTTCAAAGACCTGCGGATCATCAACATGCATCACTCTAGTCATAAGAGCATAGTTGGAATAATGTTGTCTTGGGCCTTCTTGACAAATCTCTTGAAGACTTCTTGTTTTTGTGGAAGAACTGTCTTGTGTACCTGGAGCAACAATTTCTTCTTCACAAGATTCAGAACTTTCTTCATTAGCCATTTCATCAAGATTTTCTTCACTAGTTTGGTCACTAAGAATTGATGAAGTAGGAGAAAGGGAAGAATATTTGGTAGATGGTATGCATCTTTCATCAAATATTACATCTCTCCTAATGAGTATTCATTCTTTTCAGGATCATACACCCTGTAGGCCTTAGATGTTTCACTGTAACCAACCATAATACATTTGTGACTTTTTCTATCAAGTTTTTTTCTCTTTTCATCAGGAATATGAACATAAGCATCACACCCAAAAACCTTGAAATGACTTACAGTTGGTTTTCTTCTACTCCAAGCTTCTTCAAGAGTCTTATGTTTGACAACAATTGTAGGTGTCCTATTGACAATATAAGTTGCAGTATTTATAGCTTCTGCCCAAAATTTTGGATCCATATTTCTAGCATGTAGCATACACCTAGCCATCTCCATAAGAGTCCTATTCTTCCTTTCAGCTACCCCATTTTGTTGAGGTGTATAAGG
>JASDQU011379044.1:7848-17978 GCA_032191745.1 Picea mariana | reverse complement strand
TTTTCCTGAGCTTTTCAAATACTACAAGTTCCATAAGACTGCAGTGATGTAAATTCTACTCCATAGTTTCAGTGTAGACCTTCCTACACCTCCATCTTGGTCAATGATTTCCATAAAAAGTAAGGTAGGTTAATCTTTTTCCCCTTGAAATGCAATGAAATCCTGATATGGTAGAGGAACGTGAGGCTAAAATGGCCATGACATGTAATATACTTTCATAGCAGGATTAGTATATTTTAGTATCTCATTTTCAACATGCATCATGTTGTCCCCTTTGACCACTCTATCTTCATGCCAGTCAACTTCAAGAATGGACCCCAACTCGATTTCTATATCTGTCTTCTTTTGAACTAGCATTCACTGTCTTAAGAGAGCTCTGTTGCCTATGCAATAGACTTCTCTGAGACCGTGAGATCCAAATCTCCAATGAATTCCTTGCTTCCATCAAACCCTATGTAACTTCCATGTTGTGCCCACAATATTTTAGAAAGAAAGGAAGCTGGCCTTCCTTCTCTATTCTCCTCTTGCATTTCGGGTAGGATTCTAGTAACTTGGCCCCACCTGGTTCAATGCTGAGTGCAATATTCATCTCTTCTCACAAAAGAAAGATGAAGGGTCTTTTTTATGATATCCAGACCAATGTATAGGAAGAGGAGGGTTAAGCAATGTAAAGGAGGTTGAAATGAAAGTTGATGGGAAATCGTGATCATGATGATTTAATCATCATGATCCAATTAATAATTCACGTATGGTAGTGATCAACGTAGCAGGTATTGAAATTATGGTGATTTGTGCATTCGGCGGTGGAGGGTTAGTAATGATGTTGAATTGAGTAATAAAAAGGTGGCCACTTCAATGTATGCTTGGAGGTTCATGGCGATAAATTCATGGTTGGCATAATTAGATTCAAAGGTTTCCATAGTATTAAAAGTTTCCAAATTTAATAATCAAAATAAATATTAATAACTTACCCAAGATTTCATTACATGGAATTATCTTACCATTTGATTGAATCAACCTTGTTGAACCATACCTTTCATGAAAGTTCTGAGTTATGTTTTCTAGTGCAAGGAGTTTGTTCTAGATTGGATGGTAGAGACAGACTCTTTATCATGGATGCTTATTGGAAAATTCATATTTGTATATAATACTGCTAGAAATCCATGGTATACTCATGGTGTCATATTGTACCTATGCTGGAATTGAGATCCTCTCTCTCATCAACTACCATGAATGATAAAGAAGATGTAGTAATGAGAACCACTATATTCAATTAACTTTAGCCATAAATATGCTACTGGAACAAGAATAGGAACAAGAACAAGAACAATGATAGAAATTTTGAAGATTGGATGTTGCATGATTTCTTTGGTTTCATTGTTACAAAATATTCATCCTCACCCACTTCTATACATTCCTTTCAATGTGAATAAATTTCCTAAAGTCAAACATGGAAGGGAATTGTTGGATTACCGACCATTAATGAATGTCATTAACCAATGCGATATTTCTCACCAATAATGTCAATGAGCATCAAGGTACTCTAATGCATCATGTAAAGTATGAATAGATGAGTTTAAGTTGAGTATATTATAGGATATGGCATAAAGGTGGCCACTTCAATGTATGTGTCGAGGTTCATGGCGATAAATTCATGGTTGGCATAATTAGATTCAAAGGCTTCCATAGCATTAAAAGTTTCCAAATTTAATAAACAAAATAAATATTAATAACTTACCCAAGATTCCATTACATGGAATTATCTTATCATTTATTGAATCAACCTTGTTGAACCATACCTTTCATGAAAGTTTTGAGTTATGTTTTCTAGTGCAAGGATTTTGTTCCAGATTGGATGGTAGAGGCAGACTTTGTATCATGGATGCTTACTGGAAAATGAAGATTTGTATATAATACTGGTAGCAATCCATGGTGTATTCATGGTGTCATATTGTACCTGTGCTGGAATTGCGATCCCCTATCTCTCATCAACCACCATGAATGATAAAGCATATGTAGTAATGAGAACCACTATATTCAATTAAATTTGGCCATGAAGATGCTACTGGAACATGAACATGAACAAGAATAGAAATTTTGAATACTGGATGTTGCATGCTTGCTTTGGTTGCATTGTTACAAAATATTCATCCTCACCCACTTATATACATTCCTTTCCATGTGAATAAATTTCCTAAAGTYGGACATGGAAGGGAATTGTTGGATTAACGACCATTAATGAATGTYGTTAACCAACACGAGATTTCTCACCATTAATGTCAATGAGCATCAAGGTACTCTAATGCATCCTATCAAGTATGAATAGATGAGTTGAAGTTGAGTATATTATAGGATATGGAATTCATCAGGAATTGATGCATCCCCATTGCTACCAGTGAGAKAATTTTTCATTAAGGCATACAAATCCCAAGGCATTGTCATATTCTATAATCTCAAAGCCCAGATAAGGAATTGAAATCGATGGGTTGAGATTGTTGGAARGAGGGCCTTAATGAATCGCCCATCATMCAAMATGAGAAACATAAAATGATTGAAGAAATTGGAAAAAATGAACCATTACAAGATACACTTTTATTTTGGAACCCCACCATCCAGAAACCTTGTTTTCAAGTTTGGTTTTGGCCCAGCTACACCAAAATTCCTAGTTTTCACAATTGAGTGTTATTTTTATCTTTACTTTTTATTGCTATTTTTTTATTTTCTATTTTTTTTATTGAAAATGGAATAACTAAGAAGAGGAAGGTTGTGGGGAAACCTCCTCACTTACCATATGCAATTCAACTTGCTTCATGATGTCCTTGATAAACCCCTCCTTAGATTTGGTAATTTTATATAACTTGAACCAGTTCCCAATAACCAAGAAGGAGACCTTCTCATCATATATTGTTTGAACCTTGACAAATCCATTATCAAAGTCAACTTCAATCTCATAAGGGCCAAGCCAACGGGTGTTAGACTTCCCCTTGAAGTCTTTGAATCTGGAGTCGAACAAAAGCACCTAGTCGCAGACCTTGAACTGTTTCTTCTTTATTAATCTTTCATGCCATTTTTCCCTTTGTTGCTGGATGAGATCGATGTTTTGGAAATATTCTTGATGTATTTCATCCAACTCATTAAGTTGAACAATTCTTTCCTTTTGTGCCTCGGCCAAGTCCATCCCTAATTCTACTTCCATTCAAAATGTTTTTATCTGAAATTTTGTGGGAAGAAGAAATTGCTTTCCATATACTAGCTCATATGGGGAAAATCCAGTAGTACTTCTTCATGTTGTCCTGTAAGCCCATAAGGTTTCGAGAAGTCAGTTTTCCCAATCCTTCTTGTGTAGTTGGATTGTCTTTATCAGAATTCCTTCCAAAACCTTATTTGTTGAATCCTCCTTCCCATTGGCTTGTGGGTGACATGGGGAAGATTTCATGTGCTTGATGATATACTTTTGAGTAATTGCATGTACCAACTTAGATGTGAACTGAGTTCCCTGTTGGGTAAAAATTTCTCTAGGTACTCCAAAGCGAGTAATAATATCTTCAAACATGAAATCCACTATTGATATTTCTGTAGCTCTGAACAAATCCCTTGCTTCCACCCATTTCATAACATAATCAATGTAGACTAAAATGTACTTCCTACCCTTGGATGGGGGGTTGATTGGTCCTATGAAATCCAGGGCCCATATTTCAAAGGGTCCTATAAGGACTCGTGGTTTAAGTGACATCTCATTTGATTGAATTGTATGACCCATCCTTTGGCATTTTTCACATCCACATACATACTTCTTGACATCTCGAAAGAGAGTAGGCTAGAAGTAGCCTGAATGGAGGATCTTGTAGGATATCCTTCTATCTTCAAAGTCCCTCGGCAAGGTTCATTGTGGCATGATTTGATGATGTTGAACATCTCATCCTCTCTCACACATTTGCGAATAATGAAGTCAATACTGGTGTAAAAGAGATCCCCTTTAATCCAGGAGTATAGAGCACTCATTTTAACAATACTTCTCCTTTCCTTGGGTGAGAAGTGAGGTGGAAATTTTCCTATAGTAAGATAATTGGCTATGTGTGAGAACCATGGCGAGTTAGTAGATATAGAAAATAGATTTTCATCCAGAAAATCGTCATCAACATGAATATTTTCACCTTTATTATCAAGTCTAGAGAGGAAGTATGCTACCTGATTTTCCTTACTTAGCCGGTCCACAATGGTGATGTCTAATTCCTTCAGTATCAACAACCATCTCGTGATCCTACCATTCATAATGGGGTTTTTCAACAAGTACTTAATGACATAGTGGTCAATATGAACAAAGATTTCATACCCTGTGATGTAGTGCCTAAATTTATTAATTACATAAACCACTGCAAGGAACTCTTTTTCAGTCACGGTGTAATTTAATTCATTTGAAGCTAAATTCTTACTTATGAAATAAATAACATAAGTTAAKATATTTTCCTTTTGACCTAGTACAAATTCTATAGCTGAATCTAATGCATCGATCGAGATATGGAATGGAAGGTTCCAATTTGTCCCTTTCAACACTGGAGCCGAGGAGAGATTTTCCTTGAGTATATCAAACGCATGTTGACATTCATTGTCCCAATAAAACTCAACATCTTTTGTAATCAATTTGAATAAGGGTAGGCCTATCTTCATAAATTTTTCTACAAACTGTTGATAGTGCCCTGCATGGCATAGGAAGCTTCATAATCCCTTTTGATTAGTTGAAGGTAGAATATTGGCAATTACTTCTATTTTAGCTGGATATACCTTTATTCTTCTAACTGACCCATGGTGACCTAATACTATCCATCCCGTCATTATCATGAAACATTTCTCATTTCTTGATGCAATATTTTTTTCCCTACATCTTTTTAGAAAATTTTCAAGGTTAGTCAAAGATTCTTCAAAAGTATCACCTACCAAAGTAAATTCATCCATATATATTTCCATACAATCATGTAATAAATCATAGAAAATACCAAATATTGCTCATTGAAACGTGGTTGATGCATTGCAAAAACCAAAGGGTAGTACCTTTTAGGCATATGCCCCCCATGGATATGTAAACATTGTCTTGTACTAGTCTTCCGGAGAAATTTGGATTTGGTTGTCTCCACTAAAACCATCAAGAAAAGAAAATAATTTATTTTCGGCTAGTGTGTCCAAAACCTGGTCAATAAAAGGCAGGGGGAAATGGTCTTTTAGGGTGGCCTTGCTCAACTCCCTATAGTCTATGCATACTCGCCATTTCCCATTCTTTTTAGGAACGATCACTAATGGTGACACCATTGACTGTTCGATATTGGATAAATGAAACCAACATTCAAAAGTTTCTGCGTTTTGGTTTTCAATATCTCCCTCAAGGATGGATTCATTCTTCTCGGTGGCTGTCTAACAGGAGTGGCATCTTTCTGAATATAAATGTTGTGATGCATGTGTCTGGGTGAATGCCTTTCATATCGATGTATTCCCATGTAAAGGTATCTGGAAATTTTCTTAAGACCTGGATTACTTTCCCTTCCTGTGTGTTGTCTAAGGCAGTAGGGATAATTTTGAGGATGGAAATTTATCTCAGAATCTAGAAACCTTGGCGAATCTACTAGTACTTAGTATAAAAATTATAAAATGTTTGGTGATATTTCTGTAAAAATTTTCAAATTTCTAAGGATTTTATATAGTACTTTCTATAAAATTTGGGTTATTTTTAAGGTAAACTAATTTTGTTCTATATAATTTTGGTGAATCACTTTTAGAAAAAATGGAAATTGACGAATCTTTTTTTTTTTCGGAAAAGCATGGAAAAATAGCCCATGGGAGAAATTTAGCCCCTAAAATTTTCCCTATAAGTCATAATTTATGTTTAATGTTTTCTTAGGAAAAATTTCAACAACCTTATAATCATATTCAAAAATTGAGTGTATGGTAAATGTTGATGAAAAGGAAAAGGATAGTTCCTCTTCGGTGCAATTCTCTTGATTTATTTTTTTCAAGAAGACAATCAATAGAAGTTTGAATGTGAGATGATGACTGCCCCCCAAAATACCACCAGAAATATGGATTAGTGATGCAATGATTAATCATATTCCTGTCCGTATTTTCCTTAAGACTCATGGATTTTGCAATAGTAAGAATAGGTTGAACAATTTCATCATTGTTGTTTTCATCAATCCATTGTGTGCATTCAAGTTCAGTTGTTGTTCTATAAGGGGGTTATAGGGTGGTTTGTTTGGTCTTAGTGCCATGCSTAATTGTCATATTTTTGGACCTACCACTAATGAAAGCATTAGTTGTGGAAAATCATGGTCTCTCGAGGATTAAGGGTGCCCACCCAGATTGGTTTTGGGTTTTATGACCTAGAAATATGATGGGTACTCCCATGAGTTGAKCAAGACAATCACATCCTCTAAAATACCCTTTGGCTTGAKCTTGGATCGACCAACAAATTCGAAAACAATGGGTGTAGGGAGGAGCTTATAAAGTCTYAATCGATTTAATGTTTCTAATGCCATTACATTTATGGCTTCACCCAAGTCGATTAGGGTGTTTKCAATGGGAGCCTTATTAATAAATACTATGACCAAAAGATTCCCAGGGTCCACATATTTTTCTGCAATGATTCCAATGGACATGAGACTTGAAAATTTCCCTACGACTTGGATGGTTGGGGGGTCCTTTTTTCGTCTACATAGCTTCTTAATGCATAAGTCTCTAACTATTTTAGTGTAAATGGGGATGTCCTTTATTGCTTTCATATGTATATTAATACAAAATTATTCAGTTCCAACATCAAATTTAACTCAGATGGTATTATTGAACTTTCTAGTGCTAGCCTCTCTGGAAAAGGAGGATGATTAGACTGTAGTAGTTGTTCCCTCTGAGAATTGGTTTGTGGGGTGGTATGAACTTGAGAAAATTGAGACTGACTCTGAGATTTATATGGTAATGGAGTTTGGGTTTGAGGAATTTCATATTGGATGGGAGTTTCTTCTTCTTTCTTCTCTTAGACAATTACTGAGTGTTTTGGGTTAAGAACTTTCCCAGACCTTTCCCAGACCTTAGGTGAATTTATTGTAGTGATACATGTGTGATAACATACGTAGGAAAGGTTTTGATATTAGTTTCATACATGGTTTGAATTGGCTTATTGTTGTTAGGATTTGGGACAGGTTGTCCATGGATTTGGGTTGATCATGGAGGGTTTTGAGGAGTTGTTAACTAAAGATGTTGTGGCTGATTAAATTGTTGTTGATGAGTCTATGGGGGGTGAGCATATGGTGGTGGTGTAGGATAGGGAAAATTAGTCATGCCATCATAAGATGGGCCATGATATCCTTGCTTCCAATTCTAGTGTGGATTGGGATGAGGTGGCCAATGTTGTTGTGGCATAGGAATATTCCACATCTGATTATGAGATTAATGAAATTGAGATGCACACGTTTGAGCCATACTTGAAGGTATGCCTTGGTTTTCTTCATGTCATCGAACACAATGAAGTTGAGGCTCCTTTCTCTCCATGATATATTTCCTTGATTCTTGGTAAGGAAGGATAGTCTTTGGTGGTGTCATATTCCTCACAAATGCCACAAATTTCAACGTTGTCCAATGGTCATTCCTTCCAAGGGTGTTTTTCTCGACACTTGGGGTAAAATATGAATGGATCTTTTTCTGATGATTCCTTCTTATTAACATGTAAAACATCCAATTGTGAGCTTAAAGAGTTGATAATATCAATTTTAAAATTTTGAAACATGTTACCAATTTCATCCTTTGTGACCCCTTCTCCTGCAACAGATTTTGTGAACCTGGAAGTGACATATATGGAGCTCCTACCAGTCTTGGAGTTTCCTCTCAAATATCATCTGCATAGATCACATACTTCATTATATGGTAGCTGAGAAATGTCACCCAATCCCATTAGGTTGAGAACTTCTAAGAATTCATCCCTTATGCCTCTTAAAAAAAACATCCTCATTGTTTCTTTTCTCAATTGTATTTGTTTTGATCTTTGAAGGTTATATTGGAATCACTCCACATAATCCTCAAAACTCTCATCTTCTTTTTGCATCATTTTGAAGATTTATTATTTGAGTTATATTCCCTTGTAGTAGTCTTGGTATTTCTTCATAAATACTTTCTTCATCGCATCCCAAGTTTTAATGCTATCCCCGCCAAGATCCATAAACCATCGAAGGGTTGCACCCTTCAGGATGGAAGGAAACAATTTTAACTTATGGGAAGTAGTAGAGTAGTCATAACTCCTACAAAAGAACATCAAACTCAATTAAGAATGCATCAGGATCGTCATTAGCCAAACCATGAAAATTTGGTAAGGAAGGCGAGGGGATGTTCTTCATTTGTGTTGTTCCACCAAGATCTCTGATAGGAAATTCAAAGGTGATTGTCTCCTCATGGTTATTGCATGTTACTTCTTCTTCTTCCATATCAAACCAACAAAGAGGTAGTTCTTGTGCTACATATGTGTCATAGGCAATTTCCACTACTTATGGGTCTTGGATTAGATTGGTTTGGAATTCAATGTCAAGCTGCCCTTCTATAGTAGAAGTGAACACTGCCTCCAGTATGGGGATCTCTTCCTTGACTAGTTCAAGTATATAAACCTTCTCAGGTCCCTCATCTCTTGTTCCCAAAGTTCCTCCTCCAGCCTTCTCTACCAAGGGGTTAGTAGAATGGGTGGTACTTGCAACACCACTAGATGGGGAAATATGGTTGGGTTTCTTTTGAGGATTTTTATCCCTAATGCCCTTATGATTATTCATATAGTACTTATCATTATATGAATTAAAACTACTAAAATTTCCAACATGACAAGGGCCCGTCGAGACTCACTAGAGTATTCTGCGTAGGATTTCACCTCTCGTCTTACTTCTTCCACCTTACAAGTCGAAAAATGTTGGTCCTACAAAAAAATTAAAAGAAAACAATTGCACACTCTCTTGATATTATCTCCTTCATCTCTTCCTCGGCAACGACGCCAAAATGTTGGGTGAATTATATAACAACAACAACAACAACAATAATAATAATAATAATGTACATTAATTATTGAATATGGGTTTGTAACCTTATGAAGCATATGGAAAAATATATGCAGAACAATCTCACAGAAGCACCATTTCACTAAAATATGCAATAAATTCAATCTAATTTCCCATCTGGAAGTGGATATTCTAAGGTCAAATTGCAGGTTGGATATAGGTTTATATACCCAAATCTGTTATCCATATTGAAAACCATTAACTTTAAATAAAAAGAACACAATAAAAAACATTAATGCATGGAATCAATATAATCCTCACGAGCAATTGTTGATTTGTAAAGAATGGAAATCACTTGGTTGCATCAATCTACAACTTTGGAAAATTCTTGTTTAGAGAATCACCAACTAGAATTTCAATCAATCAAGCATGGAGCTTCTTGTTTGCAACATTAGCTAAACTACAACATAATTGAAATTGGAACGTGAATTAATTCAACTCAATACAAAATTCTGATTAGACTATCTACATGAATTGAGATTTAAAAAATTAATGCAAACAACAAACTATAACTAATTTTGATGTAACAAATAAATGAACAAATACAATGGACGATACTTCTGAGGCAAAGGGGGCCCTTCCTTCTCTCAGAAGTATTCCCACTAACACTTACAAATTCAACAACTCAGTAATTAATGGTGCATCAACCAGTCTTATATTGAAAAAGGAACATAGTACACGGGTACTGAACAAAGTGCAACCTGCCTCTTTTATGCTATCTTAGTCTATTAGCTCCTATCATCTATACATTTGGGCATGATCACCTCTAGTATTTATACAATTAAATTCAAATTAAGGACTAACAACCTTGAACTTCCAACTCATGTACAATCCTATAAACATAGTTTGGATATTACATTTTTGGATTTAGACAAACTAATTGAACCAACATATCTTGTACAAGTAAATTTGTTAAAATTTCATGACCGAAGAAATGAAATCATAACCATCTCATATGCACTACAGGAATAGAGTGTATCTTTGACCAGCAATAATGCTTCTACAGTTGGAGTGTTGGCCAATTTGGATAGTGGATATCCAAGTGTACTCGATTTTCTC